>CANUEY010412307.1:0-14672 GCA_948099555.1 Croton setiger
TTCACTTGAACTGGGGTGATGATGGATTGATTACTCTATTTTCAAAAATATGGAAGCTTCTTCGTCCGGTAATTGAATATGTTCATTCATCTCAGTCCAATTTATAGTCTGAATTATTATTAAGATTTAGCTGTTATCTGGAGCAGGGTGGCATTCTAGTGCTGGAACCTCAACCTTGGCGGTCATATGAAAATAACTATTTTGTTTCAGAGGTATATATTTTTTGCTTCCTTAAGATTAAAATGATTTCACACCCCCATTTATTTTTGTCTGTTTTTAAGCAAACTACTCAGGAGTATTGACTGAGACGTTATTCCCAGCAGCAAGTCTTGGGTTCTGTTGTTCTTAAAGCCCTTATTTATGGTTGTGCTAGTTTTCTGAGAATCTTTTCAATCTGTGCAGGTAACAACAATGAATTATCGAACGATCAAATTTCGTCCAAAAGATTTCAATGATATTCTTCTAGATAAGGTATTCTATGTTTATCCTGGTAACAAGATTAAGATAGAACATAGAAGAATTTAAAATTTTTGGGGCAGTTGATTATTGTACTTTGTGGATGCCCAATTTAGATTGATATTTTGAACATTTGCAGATTGGATTTAGGAGGGTGGAGAACATCACTAAAGCATTGTCAGGTAGCACAGCTGGATTTAATAGGCCCATTTTTGTATACTTCAAATGACTAACCCAAAGTGAAAACAAAATTATGAAACCCCTCTATATATCTACCAGGAAAGATGCGTTGACACTTTTATAGTGGGGTTGGTAGATTTTGTTATTGAAGGCTGGCTGACCTTATCACCTTATGATATTTACAACGGATGGGTTATCTTGCTCCAGTATATAGACTTTTTAAGGCTTAGGCTCAAAATTATTCAAATCAATGCATTTTTGCTATAGGAAGAAAAAGGTACACTCTCTTTAGCGGTGTATATAAATTATGCAGTTTCGTATCTATATATTTTGTAATTAATTTTATGTGCATAGGATTTTTCTCAATTTTACATTGGAAGTATTTTAAAAATTCAATGGTAAACTTATTCCAAAGAAGAAATAAGCCAAGGACTCCTAATGCTTCTACCAATTAATCACCAGTTCATTTCCCCTATGTATTTTTTAAGTGATTAAAATCTGATACTAAACTTGTAGAGGGAATCTTTTATAAATATTATGCTATCTTTTTTGGAAAAAACTACGTTATCCTTTTTAAGGAAATTATTTTTATAAGGAAACTCTTTTTCTTATACTATAAACGCCGATTAATTTTTTTTAAACATGGATAATACTTTAGTTCATAAACACCGATTAAAAATGGCTCCTAGGATTTTATTTATAAATCGAGTCCAGTAAATTTCGCTAAGAAGATCCAAGTCAATTTTCTAAAAGAACAGGCGTCGTGAACTGATATTTCCAAAGTGACAACGTTAAGGTTTCAAATCAATGCCTCTTCAAAAGGGAAATACGTTCCAAGTCCATGAAACATCTGAAAAAACTTAGCCACAAAACACCCGGAAACCATTTCTAAAATGGACAGACCAGGTCCCAAAGATCCATGCTCAACAGTAAACAAATCATCTCAAAATATGAGGGACTAGGAAGCAAATCATCAATTTACCAATAACCAAATCCATCCTCTAAAGCAAGCATGCATATTTCATACTAAAATCCTAGTTTTCTGTGCCATCGCCTGTAACAACTAGATCAAACTGACAACACTTCTTGCAGCCGACACAAACATTATGGAGAAGCCAATTCCAAGAACGAGTGGATTAAAATCATAGACATCACAAATTGCCAGATAAAATCAAACAGATGAATCTCATATTTCTTGAAAGTTGAAACACTTGAAAAATCTGGTCAATCACTTCAGCATTTACTTGAAATCTTTACCCTCAAATAGATAAAACCATGATGCCGTGCAAACAATGGAGCTTTACCATATAATAAGCACATTGTCAACTAGTACAACTCCATACAATTATACTAACTTTCGGAAGCAGAATCGGTTCATCAGAGTTTATAGCCATATTAATTTGAAATCTCCAGACCCAAAGCACCATAATATTTATAAGAAACCACCTACACTTTAGAGCATTATGGAGTACTTAAAGCTAGCATAACAGAATTCTTGGCATAAATAGCTCGAGTTGAGTGCTCCTAAATCCATAATTCAAGTCCCTGATCTTCAATAACTGCAAGAGCTATTTATTGTGTTCATAATAACAGCTAGGAATTCCATACCAAGACGAGCAATCTGACTGGGATATGTAACATAGCTTGCGTGAAGGTCTCATAACATAACTTTGTAAAAATATCTGAGCAAGTGATCATTCCACAATGAACAAAAATCAGGCTAACATGCTTTCTAAGCAAGTGCACTGGTCTTCCCCCAAACTGACAAAAACTGCTACTAAAAGGCCAATTCAAACAGCAACGCAACAGACTGTACAAGGTGGAGACAAGTTGCCTATCAAAAACTAATATCTTCAAATTATTGCCATCTAGCGAGCAGTTTGCCCAGTATGTCCAATAAATCCAAAAATCCAAATAAGAAAGGGATATTGCATTAAACATCTTCCCACCAGCAACTTTGACAAGCCAATTCAATTCAATTGAAATCTTGCTTCATTCTATCTTGTAGCATTAGCAAACAAACCAACTTAGGTGGGGATTTTTTAATGTTCAAGTTTTTAGATGTATCACAGCAGACATACTTCCGACTTCACAGGATAACATATCTAATATGCTAAGTTCTCATTCAGCACAACTATGTGTTCATGCCCGTTAGCAACCAGCAAAGCTCTAGACCACATAAAAAGTAGCATCAAAATCAGTACATTTTACCATACTGTCCGTGATTATCTTCCTAGATATCCACCTGTGTACGTTTTATGGCTTCAAATGCCACCCCCTGCATGATAGCCACCTTTTTTATTCATCAATCTGTCAAGGCTCTAGGAGAAAAAGAATCCTGCAAGTCGTAACAATTATGAACCAAAAATTGAGAGTAATAGTAAAGATAACCATACCACACATTATTAGAACACATCATGCTCTTCTAACCTTGCAGGTATAGATGACAAACTCAGGAAAAATCTTTGTTGAAGACTGAAATGAGCTGCACATAAATGCATATAAATCGGTTTTAATTGAAACATTAGATCAGAAACATGAATCTTTTGTTAGAAAACAAAATTGAACTCTTTGACATCCCTTCACGGGACATGCAAAGAGATAGTTAACCATGCATGTCAATCTGGAAGGAAAAAGAGGTTCCAGAGTATCTCTGTGTAGACAGAGCAGTAATAAATTCATCTATTTCATTGCTAATTTAGGTAAAAACAGTATTTGCTTTACCATGGGGTAACTGCAATAATCCTACAATAAAGAACAGCATAAATGATGAAATGTCTGCATGTAATCCAGTCCAGCACAGCTGTCCTTCAGTTAAATGCACAAAGCATCAATATTTGTACTTAACATGTGCAATCTAGACTACTATCTGAAACATTCACAATTGCAGACCTTCTTAAGCCACAACTTCTCATTGTAATTAAACCTCTGAAACAATATATATTACATGACCCACCTACGAGGACTCATGAAAGATAGTAATACATGGATTTGTCAAAAATTCCAAGTAACAAGAATATATAACTGAGATATTTTTGGAAAATCCCCTGTATCACAGGTAACCCAGAGGCACTTATTAATACATATAACTCTGAATAATTATAGACAATGCAATAGACATCACACTATTTACATTAGAATAAAGGTGGAGACTGGAGAACAAAATGCTCAGGGAGGTGCAACAGGCTCAGATACCATATCAAAATAGTAAGAATACACCTGAACTCAGAACCTTAATGAAGCCAAATTATAAAAAGATGTTGTCAACAACAACCATTTGAAAAGTATCACCTAGCAAGAAGTTGGGGAAAGGGCAAATGCTTCACAATTACAGAGAAACATAAATACAGTATTTGTATGAGTAATTCGTGAAAACTATGTACAGCACAAGAACCAAACTTTGGGCAGTAGGCATTAAGTACCAACCAATTTGTTGGTAGTCACCTTAAGATAAAAAACAAATTGAGTGAGCTACTTTGATGATAAAGCAAAGCACGTTGGAGCTCCTTAAAAGCATCACCACAAACTTCTAAACAGATAAAAAGCTGAAAGTACGACACCAGTCACCATTGGTTTTGCTGTCTCCACCAATAGATGCATCGAGAAATCCTCTTTGATCAGATCCATAGCTATAACATGATACACAATAGTTTGTCAACCAAACTGTTAAAATTAGCAGTATAATAGCATTTTGAGAAACTAATTTTCATACTACAGTAGGGGAAGAAAAATTACCACATTAATCACTTTGCAGAATGCATGCGTTGCAATGAAGAAATCCAGCTAGTTGAAGGACCAATCTTACTGCTGTGTCCCTGACCATGATTTGCAGCTTCAGTGGGCAAACCTGGTTTTTGGGCATTTCTTTTTGAAGTCCCACCAAGAAATGAAGTGGAAGAGATGCGTGCATCTGTTGCAACCTAGAAAAATTAAAGCCAGGTCGTTAACTACTGCAAATATTAGAAGAAAACTCTTATACCCTTATAAAATACTCTTTTTCCTGAACAAACATTCACTGCTTGGGAAACTTCTCTTATAAAAGACACACAGGTCATTGGTTTGCAATGTTTTCTAACATAATTGGCAATATAGATTTTGATAATATGGCTCTAACATTTCAGCATTACAACAGAACCTCCATAAGAAAATAAACCCTTATGGAACAAAGATTACCTTAAACAAAAAGAAAATTTTGATAGTAAAAGAACATTGATGTTCTTGGGGATATCATTCCACAATTATTTTATATTCTTATTTGAACGAGAAAATAGACTTACATTCTTATCAAGATGATTATCAGAGATCAAGTTCTTGCCCATTGTTGATTTGAATTGCATTCGCACACCAGGACCGCCCGGAATCATATCAGAAGAATAAGGAGTATTGTTACTTCCTGACATTTCAAGTGAGAGCAAGAAATACACATCAATACGCGTCATTCATCCTCATGAAAAGTTGTAAATTCTGCAGTCAACTTGTTTATTGGACTGGACTTTTAGTTCTAAGAAGCAACTAATCTAAAAGATTCAATCATCATAATGCACAAGCCACTGGCTGTCTAACCTTGATGATTATCCATATCTGTCGGCATGACATGGCTGCTGCTTGCTCCAGGAAGAGGCTGTAACATGCAAAGTTCAAGAGTATTTAAGAAAACTATATAAAAACTGAAGTTTTTGTAATGGAAGGTCAAAGGAAAAAAAAAAAAATAGATGTCTTGTTATGGAGAAAGAAATGAAAAACTTAAGAAGCAAATGAACTAACAGATAAACGAGGTTGGGTTCTACTCTTTTGTGTCTGCTGGTACTTCATTATGGTCCAATCAAATACATAATCAAATTCATATCCTGCCACAAAAAGGACAAAAGGGATAAATAAATCTAAACAAGACATCAACTCACTAATCCATCTTTTACTTTAAAAAAATGAATTTATTGACATCTGGAAGTAGTCCTCCAATACCTTCGCGTGCAAATAGATCTCGGAACAGGCGTTTCAAGAATCCGTAATCAGGTCTCTGATCAAATGTCAGAGAGTGACAATAATGTAGGTAAGATGCAAACTCCACAGGATGAGATTTGCATAAAACCTGAAAAAAGAAGCAGCAACTGTGAGATGTAGTCGCATAGACTGACCCATCCAGCATGCCAAAATTGAAGAAACTCACCTCAATAGGAGTTGATAGTTTCTTTTCACATATTTTGTCGTATTTCTGCTTCTTTGTGGCAGCTTTCAATCCCTGCCAAGGAAGGCTGAAGATAGAAAAATTAAAGTCAGCACATGAAAGAAAAACTTAAAACTTCAGCGTAAAACATAGTAAAATTGCTAAAATAACAGCACACCTTCCTCTCAGAAAATATAACAGAACATAGCCAAGAGACTCCAAATCATCACGACGGCTCTGCTCTGCAAGCAACCCAACAAATGAAGTAAGCTACTGTTTCCATGAACCAAAATTTAAATATTTCATAGATAACTTCAAACATGCTCATGCGTTGACAGGTATTTTAAAGATTAATAAAATATATCATTGTTTACCAATTCCAAGGTGAGTATTACAACTGGCATAGCGTGCAGTTCCTGTCAAGTTTTTATTCTCCCTGAAAAATAATACAAGAACCAAGTTTCAGTCCCTTTGCTCTTCAATATATTCATTAAAACCAGTATATGCTTGTGAGTCAAAATTCAAAATTAGTATCATTAAAACAAAAGTGGACTGAATCCAAGGACAGAGAAAGAAAGTCAATAACAATTAAATTTAACAACTAAACTACATCATTACCTGTAAGGAATGTGACGATTGGTAGTGGCATCTCGATATCTTTTTGCAAGGCCAAAATCAATAATGTAAACCTGATTTGCTTTCCTCCCAAGACCCATTAGGAAGTTATCAGGTTTAATGTCTCTATGCAGAAATCCTTTTGAATGCACGAATTCTATCCTTGTAATCTGCATGAATAACATAAAAATTAAGACTCTAAAAAAAAATGAGAATCGTATTCATCGACAATGAGTGGCAGATATCAGTGTGTCAAGTTGAGTTCACCATTTGATCAGCTAACATTAACACTGTCTTAAGCGAGAACTTTCTCCCACAATAAACAAACAAGTCCTCAAGGCTCGGGCCCAGCAAATCAAGTACGAGTACGTTCTCCTCTCCATCAACACCTGACCATTTTATGCTAGGAATACCACCTGCAAAATAGGCTCAGAAATCAGAATACAGCAAACTCAAATTCCAACTAAAAGAATTCACAGGAACGACGAGCAATTCATTCCACTTACTGCCTCCTTGAAGAAGATTGTACAACTTGGCTTCGTATAACAATTGAGGATGCTTTGTTTTAGTGTTCTCCTGCAGAATACGCAAACAATGATATTCAATTCAATTCTATCCAACAGCAAAAAGTCAAACTAAATCCATCTTTAGAGGTCCAACTGCTACAATAGTGCAATGATCACGAGCTCTGTAACAGTTCGAAAACCTCAAAATCGAATAAGATTTCAAAAATAATAATCAGAAATACTTACGATCTTAACCGCAACGATCTCAAACGTGTCGATATGCGTAGCTGCGAAAACAAATCATACAAACAAAATTCAATAAATAAAATCAAACAACAAAAAACACAAAGCAACAAGCATAATCAAAACTACAACTAACCGAGGTAGATTTCACCGAAGGATCCACTTCCGATCTTCCGACCAAGCTTATACTTCCCGCCGACGATCCGCTCCATGAGCTCTTAATCAACTAGTATAGAAAAACGACAAAATCGATCGAATCTAACAAGCATGAACCTAGAGAAAGTATTTGATAAGGATCCTCTATGATCTAATGAGAATTGGAATGAGAAACGGAAAGAGAATTGAGGAATCTATAAGAAACGGAAACCACACCACAAGCACACAAAACGGAAATAAAGAAGAACACAGCGACACAGAATCGTACGTGGCTATAGATTGGTAAGGATAAAGAGGGAAATTAAAGGGTAGTTTTGGGATTTCGTATAGGTGAGATTGCGTTGACGTGTTGACTAATGACAATATTGTCAGGTTAAAGGGTAATATTGTTTTTGTTTTGTTCCAAGTAATCTAACGGAACCAGAGGTGTAATTAGAACATTTTCTTCAGGGTATTGTTGTCAATTGTCATTTTTAATATAGTTATGTTTGGTAGAACCAGTATTTGTGGCGGGCTAATGTATGGAAATGTATATTAAACTGGCCCACGCCGGCCGGGATTTCATCATCTGTGAGTAAGTGAAATACTAATTGTATCCAACAGTAGTTCGCCATGTGGAGGTTGTTAGTGGGTCCAAGGGATGTTTTGAGGACTCCTTTGGCTGAAGTTTTGCAACGGGCATGGCTCGCACTCACAGAGAGGTCGTGCACTCTTGTATCGGCACTGCCTTGATGGCCAGGGTAACACGCAGCATTTATTTAGTTTACGCTTTAAGGGCCAATAACACTTTTTTTTTTGCCCCCAAACTATTGCATTTTTTATATTTTTAACCCATGAATTAACTAGTAGTACTATTAAGCCTAACTAACCTAAAACAGGTTCAGTCACACTTTCTGTCAACTAGAAAACAAAAGGTGGTATAGATCCAAACGAAGGACTAATAAAGATTTGAAAAACCCTTCAAAATGTTGTTTTTTGAGATATACATTTAAACCTCTTGCTTCTCATTCATGCTTTTCTTCAAAATTCAAACACTTGGAGTGAATCCATTTGAACTTCCGGTTTCAAACTATATTTTGATCTATAACCATAATCATGATTGCCAAAAAATCAAAATCATAATAATTGAAAGACGACTCGATTCTAGTTTTACTAAATATAAATTTAATTATTTTGAACCATAAATACTCAAAACTTAAAATTGTAATCGGTGATTCCAATACGAAAATTGGAGTTTATAATATCATCCAAGAATTGGAATTGAAAATTTTAGAATCATTAATCTCATTTTGATGCAAAGAGAAGAATAGTGTCGTGGTAGGTTTGGTTGTGGAAATGATCAACCTCAGTAATGGAAGGGTTGGATCAATCAGAAATGGAAATGTTTGAATTCGTAAAAAATGGAAGGGTTAGAAATAAGAGGTTGTGATTTACGTTTGAATTGAATGTAGAAAGAGGTTTTGGGCAATTACAAAATAGTCGCTGAAATATAAAGTTAATTCAATTAACTATAAATTTCTAATCTATTTCATAGTAGATCCAAATACTTAAAAATTATATCAATTAAGCGATAAAACAATTAATTTAGTGTGAAATTAGTGAAAATATATAAAGTTAAAGGTGATTCGACTTAAAGTTTAAAATACGGTCAAAATGGTGAATCACCCTAATGATTAGGCCTTCATAATAGTAAATATTAGTCATATAATACCCACTCATTGAACGGTGTTGAATGAAATTTGAATTTTATAATTTTAATTTTACTTTATATAATTTATAATTCATATTAATGTTAAAATTTTCATGTAATTAACGACATATTCTATATTGTCCAGCTATATAATATACCATAATTTTATAATTTGAAATTATTAGTATTTTAATTTTTTAAAAATTTGGATTTTTTATTTTATTTAAAAAGTAGGATTAGAATAATTGGTTTGAAATATCAATATATTTTATAAAATTAAAGTTATTTTTTAAAAAAGAATAAAATTAAATTTAGTTATGAGTTTATACGTGTATATAATTATTAAAAAAATAATTTGTTAAAAAATTTGGAATAGAGTATGTAAAAAATTAATATAATCTAATAATTACTTTTTTGAGAAAGAATGTAATAAATATTTTTAAAATTAGAAAAAGATACAAATCCAATAACATCTTAATTATTAAATATTTAGTTTTAATACTATTAAATTTACAATTAACACACAACAAAAGAAAAAAAATAAGGTTTTATATCAAACTTCGAACTTAAAGATAATATGCAGGTAGCTAAAATATTGATAAGCGTCATCTAAGTACTCTGTAATTATATGTATATAGACCAGTACTATTATTAGTATATGCTTTTTCCTGGACGAATCCGCTTTACTGCACCAAATGGAAAACGAAGTCGTTTTCTTTTTTCTTTTAAACCAAAAAACGAAGTCGTTTACCTGGCAACTAAAACCAGAGTCGAATCCGTATCTATCACCGCTTCCTTCCTACCTCTGATATTCGACCTCCGGACGGACCACCGGACCACGATGGCAAGAGACATAGAAAAGATGGTGGCCGTAGGCCTGATCTGGGGCACCACCAACGCCTTAATACGCCGCGGCGCAATTCTATGGGACAAAAGAGCTCGTAAATCTTCCTCTTCTTCACTAATCCCTTCAAAGCTCCACCAAAAACTGATCTATTCACTTAAAAACTTGCTCAGCCTTCTCTTATTTTGGCAATACTCAGTCCCTTTCTTGATCAATCTTTCAGCTTCCGCTACTTTCTTCGCTCTCTTAAGCGATGCACCGATATCTCTGGCTGTTCCCGTCACAAATGCCACAACTTTTGCTGCTACTGCTGTGTTCGGAATGCTATTAGGGGAAGAAACCCGGATTGGGCTCGCTTTGTTGGGTACGGGTTTTATTGTAATGGGTATTTGGCTTTGTATTACATGATTTTGTATCTCTAATTTAGCTCTCCCTGTTATTGTTATTCAAATGCTTGTTAAATGATACCTTGCCCACTTCATTTGCGTAATTTTATACTGTCCCCAGTTTTCTGGTTTCCCTTGTTCGAAGATTTTGACAATTTCATGAATTTAAACGCTGCAAAGATTGTTTATTTTTTTTCTCTTAAGCATTGCATATTTCATATTCAATCTCTTTGAAATTAAATGTAAATAGCCAAATGGGTGCGATTGAATTGCAAAAGAAAGAATGATACAAACAAATTGGTATAATCAAAACACAAAAACAATGACAAAAATTATTTTTCTGCTAACACTAGGAGAGAAAAAAACTGGAACTTTTGTGTTTGTTCATATTCTTCAGGAGAATCTTCATTTTAGAACTGTGGTTTAAAACATTCTGGTGGAATCTGCCCATTGAACCGTTTAAAGTCATTGCAGTAATCATATATCATATGGTTTTCTCTAACCCACTTCAATTGACCCTGCTTAGCATAACTCAACTGGCTGTATGTTGGTGATGTCCACCAGTTTGCAGGATTATTGGAAGCACATTCAGTGATGCTTACTGGTCCATTCCACTTGCAAGCTCTTGCTCGAAAAGTGCGATATCTTGCTATGAATGGTGAACTATTCCAATCAATCTTAACTAGCCCTCCTCTAGTCGCCCAGTTGTCAGCATTCCATAAACTCGTGTAAGCTCGCATCCCTTGTTTGTTTGGATAAGGAATTCCCTCGTTCTCATAGTTTCGGAAAACACGAATAGGGATACTGTCAACATACCACCTGAAAAATTGCATTCCATGGATATTAGTGTCTGGTGTTGTCTGGCTTTTAGGGTAAGTGGGTGTTTGACATGGCTTAAAAGCACTTTAACTCGTGTTGTCCAATCCTTTTTTGGCTTTTAAGCTGTTTTTATAACAGTATCAAAATGTTGCTTTTTAATAAGTGATTTTTAAGAGCCAAAAGGAGAAAAACACAATAATGCCGAACACCTACTAAGTATGTGTAAGATGTTCGCGACAATTATGTTATAGAGCGGAAGCGAGTTAGCTAAGTAGCTATATGTTCAACTTACACTACTTCAGTAGGGTTCCAGTGAATGGTATAATTATGAAAATCTGCAGTTGGGTCAAACCAAGGGTAGAATTGCTGCTCCCTGCTTCCGTTCCCTTGCACGTAAATGTTGGTGTGGATGATGTATGGTTGTCCTGAGACATTCCCTAAAAATTCGAAGTCTATCTCATCATGTCTATCCCCGGTAGACGACACCTGCAAAAGTTGCAATCTAGTTGAGATGCTATGTGTATTTATGTTGTGCAAGACCCTGAATGTTTGTTGAATCACTACACTTACATAGTAGGCCGTAACTGTTCCTGCTGAGTTGTTAGGTACCAACTTGATCAACATTTGAATGCTTCCGAACAAGAATGATCGCTTCGATACAATACCAGAACCTGAAAATAGAAGCAATAATCTATATAAGTTCTGATCTTTTTTATCTTATGGTTGGATTACATTGTCCAAATTGCTAAGATCCTGAAATGTTAAAACATACAATATCTGATATATAAATTGCTATCAGATGTTTATTTATTACCTGATGTTTGATCCAAAACCAGTTGAAGCTCCTCACCGTTGCCAAGAACTGAAGAATGCTGAGCGCCCCAATAGAAATGCATGCTTTTCGAGAAATTGGCGTTAACTGGAATCAAATTGAATGCTGTTAGAAAGATGAACAGAGCCATCAACAAAGTTATTGAACTTGCCATTTCAATTCCAATGTGAAATCTGATGCTTTGGATCTATTCCTGCGAATGCTTTATATATATAGTCTGTATCTAGCAAATATGCATTGTTGAGATGAACTCTGATTTATTTATTTTCAGATAGATTGACCATTTCTTAGTATATGACATTCACATCAAAACTATAGACTACATATTATAAGTTTGAAGAGTTGATAAACTTATTTTAAAAACCTTAAAATGCGAAAATGCTGCGTCGTATCCAACGTCTTCTAGGAATGTCAGTGGCACAAGAGTTAGTAATTTTCTGGACAGGTTGAGCCCAGCTGGGGGACGCGGTTGGAGAGTAGAAGAGCAATTGTCGTGCGAGAGACTAATGAAAGGAAGAACAGGGCCAGCTAGCTGTGTTATATATGAACGTGCTTACCTATGAGATTTCCATAACATTTCTAGTCTTTTTTTTGGGGGCAGATAAAACTATTTCTAGTCTTGGAATCATGAGTCTATACATTTCCATTTTTTGGGTGTTTGATATTGCTTAACAGTTTGAAAAAACAAAAAAGATAATGCTTAAAAAATAATTTTTAAATTCTTTTTAACCTAAAATTTAATAAATTATTTATAAAACAGTAAAATACTACACCCTCCATTTTATTTTTATAGGAAATTGTTGATTTTTTTCTTAAAAGTTAATTTTAAATTGTTTTTAACCTAAAATTTAATAAATTATTTATAAAACAGTAAAATACTACACCCTCCATTTTATTTATATAGGAAATTGTTGATTTTTTTTCTTAAAAGTTAATTTTAAATTGTTTTTAACCTAAAATTTAACAAAGTATTTATAACCTCCCTTTTATTTATAGGAAATTGTATTTTTTTTTTTTTTGTGTTTCACTAATTTTTATTACAAACTCACAATTTAATAGATTTACATTAAAATAGAGAATTTATGACAAAAAAAAATTAAAGTCAAATATAAAAAAAATCAATCATTTCCTATATAAATAAAATAAATAAAGTAATTTTTATTATAAGTACTTGAAAAAGAAAAAAGCATAAAAAATTACAAACGTATAAAAATACTTGTTTAACTAATAAATGTGTTTTAGACAAATGAAAGTGTTGCAGATTTGAAAATAACTAATAAAAAATATATAATATAAGTATATTAATGATCTATAAATAATTAATTAGTATAGATCATAAGTTAAGGTTTTTCTTTTGCGAAAGTAAATGCTAGAAGTGTGTGTATATATATATTAAGAATTCACTGTATATACTATTTAAGAATTTATATTATTATGTTTATTATTATTATTGATAGAAAAGAACTGTTAAATTATTGTATTTTATTTTCTTATGAAGGAAAAATTACTTTGTTAATTATTAGTCGGATAATCAATCAATTAATTTATTAATAACTATTATCATTATGTAAATATAAATAGATAATAAAGTACTTAGAACAATTCAAGTAGTAAAACTTCATTAATTAAATTAAAAGCAACAAAATTTTTTTATTATGTCAATTAAAAGACTATATTTATATAAAAAAGAATAAACTACAAAAAGTCAAAAGGAATCCTTCATGAATAAATAAGTTCACTTCACTTGATCTGGACCCATTTGGTAATGCTAGGCACTCCCTGGTGAACAACAGAGAGCATATAATAACCAGGAGGAGCAATTGTGCCAGAAGGTGGTGACGTGGCAGTAATAGTTGTTCCACCAGCTCCAGCAACGACTTGTTGAAGACCCAACACAATAAGTCTTTGATTCATTGAAACTCCATGAGTAGTGAAAGCAGGACAGTACATAGTAACTTTAATATCACTCTGTTCAACCTTTCCACCTTCAACTTTGATCTGAATTTCAAGTTTCTCATTATAACTCATCGTCTCCTTAATGGAAAGGATTTCTGGTTTCCTGTTCAAAACGCTTGGGTTTAAGTAGGGTGGATAGTATTTCTCCACACGTAGCTCAGTTGGGTACATAGCATCATAAATATAACCATTGTTAGTGTTGCTACCGGCCACCAGGACTGTTCCTTCAGGTAAAACGGTGGAGGTTGAGTGGTACATTCTTGGAATGGTGGATGGTGCAAGTTCAGTGAATCTTGCTCCTATTGGATCATCTGGGCAGTAAAGAACAGGAGTCAAATTTGGTTCACGTGCAAAACCCCAACCAGAGGCTCCTCTTTTAGCTCCGTTAAGGATAAGAACTTCACCAGTGGCAAGAATCATCATATCACCCATAATACGAGGACTGGGCATAAGCTCTCTGTTCCAATCTGGGTTCTTGTCTGTGATTCCAAGTCTGCCACAATCCTCAAGTGCGGTGTAGAAGATTTGCTTCTCGGCCTTGGAATAAGAATCTTTATGTGCAGAGCCACCGCAAATCATGACTTCGGCTGGAACAAGCCCTCCAGGATTCTGGTTATTGATTTTGAGTGGGAGGAGCACGGAGGCTGCTGAGGCGGGATAGTTACGGCTACCACCAGGAAGTTCAGGAAATTCACGGACGATCTGGTTGGTTTTTGAGTTCAGCAAGACAGAACGGCTATTGGCGAAGATGAACACATTTCCGTCAGTTGATAAGTAAACAAATGGATACAAATTGTTTTCTTCAGGATCACTGGTCTGACGGAG
>CANUEY010412819.1:0-98097 GCA_948099555.1 Croton setiger
CCCCTGAACAATTCGAACATCTTTCTGTTTTGGGTGCCGAAAGTGGTTCATCACTGCCAGTGACTGTTGATACTGGTTCAATAAGAACAAGGGCTCCGGTGCTTGAGCAACGAGCACAAGCAAGATATCCTGCATTATTTAATAATGAATAAGTACAATTAATTCATTCTCATATATTATGAGATTACAAACATGCGTGCATATTTACTCTCGTATAAGATGAGCTCAATCTTTATCCCAAAGAGAGGACTGAACAGATTTGTACAGAACTTAAACCATTGCCATCCGTATTGACTTGAATTTCAAATACTTCATTCAGCCATATACAGGCATCAGATTCAGCAAGTAAAGCTCTGATGGTATAGGGGAAATACTTTGTGAATGAAGGAATAAAAATAAATGGATTAATGGGGTTTTTCAGCAGCAAAATATGCTCAATTTCAGTCCCGTCTTCTAAACATTCAGATAGGGCATATAGGACACTGAACGAACAGCAGGTAGACAGATTCTCCGTATTAGTTATTTTTTAGAAAAGGAAAGAACAAGTGCTTTCAAGCAGATACAGCCAGGTATATCTTTGGTCTAATTGAACCATAAGGATTGAACAAAAATTGGGAAGCATATACAATCCAACAGAAATACATACTTAAATGTTGTTGGATGGAAAATTGACAGCTAGAGCAGCATTATTTATAAGCTTTAACCCATCGAAATTCATTAGTAGATGTTATCCAAATCAGGGTTAAATAGAGTGAAGAAAAAGCACATTGCAGGCAGACAAAAAATGCCAAGTGGAAGGGGAGGGTGAATCAAGGACACACCAGTTCCAAGACAATATTTGCATCTTTTATGTTCCTGCTGTTTTACATTGTTTATCTCAACCACCATCAAAGCGGAGATCACCCCTACTGCTCCTCCGGAGAACGATGCTACTATAGGATCAACCTGACTGCAGTTTACAATAGTAGCATAATTAAGCAGATGGGCCACAGAATTGTTTATCATACTCTACTTGAAAAATACATCATTGAAATAATGAGCTCAGGAAGCATATAATCAAATCAAATCAAAATGATTACAATTAAAAGTCAAACTAGCAGCTATAAGCGTCCAGCATCTGACCATACCTCAATTGCATGGGGAGATTCATACTGCGAATAAAATCTTCATATGATGTTCCCCCTATTCCCAGTCTAAGCTCCAACTGAAATATGAAAGGAATAATACATAAGCCGTTATCCTTAAATTTAATGCAACACATGACCATACATCAATTGACTGTGCCAGCTTAGTGCATAGAATAACTTACAGCTGGTGCTAAAAGGCCACCAAAAATAATAATCCCAGCAATAAGAGAAAAACAAGTAGCATAATAAAGCTTAAGATTTGCTGCACTCTGCAAAAAATAAAGAAATTGATTGATCAACATCTTAATGGAAGATAAATATAACTTGCCTTGTGAGGTTAAAAGAACAAGCTAAATAAAATTACAACTAAAACAGGTAGAAATGAGTGCAAATGTGCTGCAAAAAAGCTCACCAAAGGAGGCAAGAAGGGGATGAATGATGGAAAGTTAGGGAGTTCATTTTCTTCAGGTTCATCCAAAATCCCAAGTTCAGCACTCTTGATTCTCTGTTGTATCCTCAATCTCCGAACCTACATGAACAAGACCCCAAAAGAAGTCTAATAAATAAAAATCAAATAAAAGCGAAAGTGAAGAAATACAAAGAGCTAAAAACTCCGAACAGTAGAACTTCCAGTTGAAAAGACGAACAGAGTGAAGACGAAATACCTCCTCCATATGCAAGAAAATTTTGTTTCGCCGACTGCGAATATTGTCTTGAATTTCTTGAAGTTGCATTTTGGCGAAGTCCTGAACTGTTTCAGGCCCTTCTATAATACAAAATCTAAATCAACAGACAACAATACACTAGTCAACAAATTTCGGAACAAGCAAGAAAGAGATAGTGATAATGAATTAGGGATTCATCACGCTCAATTACAGTTAACTGAACTCAAACTCAAAACTAACAAATCATATTTCGCAAGTTAAAATTAAAAGGAAAAAACCGGTACCCGGCGGCGGTTTTGTCGGTGGAATCAGAGCCAGCAGGAGGCGGCAATGAAGAAGATTCGAACTCAGACACCATAGATCGCCATTTCGAGCTTAATTTACGATTTACAAATAATAATCTACCATCAGATTGAAGTGAAGTGTGCTGACCGTGAAGGCATAGAGACTTTATAGGATAAGAAACCGCTAAAACACGGCCTAAAGTGCCCATCCTCGAATCCTCCAAACTTCAGTCTTAGTTTCTTATTATTGTATATATAAACAAAAAAAAAAAGGAAGAAGAAATATACAGTGATGCTTCTGTGTCTGTGTTTTACTTTTACAGAGAAGACCTTCAAATGTTTATTGGAGGACGAAGGAGGAGAAAAGAGACAAGAGAGAGCATTGGAATCAGGCGCAATACCTGAAGCCAGAGTATCTTCTAATAATGAAGTCGAGGTGGATTGCCACGTGGAAGGAAAACGTTGGACCCAGTTTTTTATTTATTTTCTGAAAATTTGGGTGGAGCCCAGTTTTTGTGGGATGGTAATGGGGCGGTTTTGTAACCCGAGGTCCCTCCGTTTGTATTGGGAATGCCCATTGGGTTGTAATAGTTTTCAAATGGGCTTGAAGAACTTGAGCCCACTTAAATTCATTTCCGTGCCGAAGAAAACCCTAGCTTTGCTCCTATAAATCAACCGCCACCAATTTTTTTTCAATGTCATCTTTCATTCAGTAGCCGCAAGTTTCTGTATGTATCTTGAATTTGGATAGCTCTTGATTGTTTTTCTGATTTTGTTTTTTAAAGTTTTCTCCAAATTTTAATTTGATTCCATTGGGAAATCGGAGAGAAAATCGCAGTGATGACTCAGGAAATTCAAGCTCAACAGACCGGAATGCAGGCTTCTCTTTTTCGAGAACTTTGCGTGTCGACCTTCCCGCTGACCTGAGCGATCTTCTCTCTCTCGTACCGTATCTGCAATGTTTTATTATCGTTAGCTTTTATTGTCTATTCTTTGGAAGGGAAAATTTAGGTTGCAATGAGGATTTGCAGCTCCCTCTTCTGAGTAAAGTTGAGGAAATCGGCTGGCAGAATCGAACCTATAACTTTTTTAGCCATCACTGAGTAATCTTATAATTTTCCCCAATATCTAAATTTTATTTTCTTCTATTTCGATTATTTTGAGTGTTATGCATTGTTGTTGGAGATCGGAGATTGCTATGAGGATATGCAGCTCCCTCTTCTGAATCTATAATCTGAAGAGATTAGCTGGCAGAATCGAACCTATGACTTAATTTGCCTTCACTGAGTAAACTCTTTCCCTTTTGCAGAATTAGGTTTTCTTTTCTGTCTTTAAGGTTTATAATTTGATTTCATCATCATACTTGTGGATAAGGATGAAGAAATAATACAATAATCCAACACTTGATCTGAGACATTCATTGTCAAGTGATGCTAACGTATTTGCTTCTGAATCTGCTTGTGATTTTTAACTTCAATACTGATCAAATGATGAATTCAGGAAAAATCTTAGGACACCTTCCTACATAGCTTATAAAGCTATGGATGAGATAACATTTCCATTCTGATGATAATAGTGTTGAGTTTACTGTTATGTAGTAATGTTTTGGTGGTATAATTATTTTTGGCAGAGAATCGTGTTATGATTTGTGGTGCCCTAGATCGCAGTGAAGACTTCTAAAATTCAAGCTCAACAGACCGGATTACACACTCTCTAATATGAGAAGTGTGTATGGCGATAGCAAATTTCTGAGCGATCTGATTAGCAATCCTTCATTGTGAATTTTAGCATTTGAGAAATTGAACAAAAAGTGTAGATTTGGGTTTAACAAAGAGTGGGTTTTGTATATATTTAACCCTTGTTAGTGTTTGGTTTTGGCCCTCCAAAATTATTTAATTTGAAGAAGTTTAAATAATCATGAGTGGTGTTTGTCCCACAGACGAGACGAGTAGTATTTCAGGCAGCCTCTTTGCAATGAACAATAGCGAAGAAGGCGTTGAACTGCTCGTATATGAAATCCTAGTGCTCTTCAGACTTGCTGAGATATTTTCTTTGAAGCTGGTCTAGTAAGCCTAAGAACATCTTTTCTGTTCTTTGTTTACTCATAAGTTTTTTCCTTTTGCGACCTCTTAATGAACGGAGAAGATGATCTATCTTGTTTATCGCAAATCTATTTTAGAATTAGGTTGTGTAAAATTCCGTAATTGATTTGCTTTTTCAAGTATGCACAACATTACTTGGTTGATCACTTTACGATACTTGTGGATTATGGACTTAAGGCTTTTTTACCATATGTTGTTTCCCGAATGAGGATTGAGGTCTAGGCCCAAATGATTTATACAGAATGTCCAACACAACAATGATTGGAGTAATTTGATTATCATTTGTTTATATGTATATTATTTATGCATTATTGTTTTTAATATTTGTCTACTATTTAATTAAAACATCTCCAATGGTCTAATAAAATGAAAGGCGCTTATAGGGTTTAATTTTTTTCAAAACAAATAGAAATATATTATTTTTCTTTTTTTTTATATCTATAAGTTATGTATAGCCAATCATAGAACAATATGTTTGAAAAAATCCTTTAATTTTTCTTATGCAGTGATTTAATTCTTTCCATTAAATTGAAGTAATCCACATTCATAATGGAGTTACTCTAAGGTGGATTATAACTAATGGTTAAGCAATAAGAAAATTTCATCTAACTCATCTTTTATATTTAGTACAAATGACTTAAATGTATCAAGTTGAAATACAATACGATCAAAATAAATTTTACATGATACAATAAAAAATAAAAAAAACCCTTGAAACATCTTAGATCACTAAAACAAGCCAATAATAGATGAAGGAACTTTTCAGCCATCAATCACTTGTGATGTTAGGTCATCCTCAGTCTCAAAGATTCCACTTATAATTTGTAGTTCATGGGAAGAAAATGCAGGAATAAAAAACTTTGTATATATATATATATATATTTTTATCGATGGCATGGAATTTTCATAAATATGTTAAACTTATAAATCTTCTCCTTCAACCACAAATAATGGGAGTAGAGATTAACTAAAACCATGAGAATCATTCTAGCTCCTAATTCCAACAAATACATACTCTAATTACAAAAATAAATAACATCAACAATAAAACCTTTGCAACCCAAATCAGTGCCAGAGATGTATTAACCATTGTATCTTCATCTTCGTCAACGCAGACCCAAATGTCCCTTGTAGTCACTGCACAGAAATCATCCATGCCTTACCCCCATTTAAAAAGAAAAGAAGGTGAGTAAATTCTATCCTCTTACAATCATCCACAAAGCATCGCGATTTACATAGCGAATGCGTTGCCATTGGAGAAATTACGAGGCACCAAGGCCTCCATAATACAAATCTACAAAAGGTCTCCTTCAAAAACTTGTAGGTCTTAGGAAGAAAACTCATACCAAGGGCAAAGTTTGACAAAAAAAACTCAACAAAATTCATAAATGACCAACTAAAAAGCAAAAGAAAAATAATTAAAACTGATAAGTTTTAACATATTTAATGGTTTTCTCTTTTTTTTTTAAATGCACGATATTATCCTATGCTTTTATTTTGTTGAACGATTTGATCATTCCGTTCGTTTTTCTCTTTTTTCCATCAAAATTTTGAAAGAAAAAAAAAAACCAAATTAACCTTAGGTTTATTATTTTAAGAAAAAATTATGATTTTTTGGCTGTGTTTTGACATAATCAATAATTTTCTCTTCATATTTTAAAAAATAATGATTTTCTCTATATATTTTAATTTCGTTTAACGATTTTGTCTTACTATTAGAAAGTTAACAATTTAAAAATAGGTCATTTTATAATTATTTTATTATAAAGTTCTCTTTGAATATTTGATACAACAATCTCTAAAAATCAAAGTTTGACGATTGATCCCCTTATATGTTGGCCTATTATATTTGTTTGTGTCTCTCTTCTCACTTTGGAGAGTTTTATAATTTCGATCAAATATCAATATCTACTTATTCTTTTATTATTTTTTTTTATATATGGTTTGTAGTATATTCTTTTTCTTGCTTTGTTTTTTAATGAACTTTGTGCTCTTTTATTTATGAGCTTCAGAATATGTAATGTTATTATCAATTGAAATGGATATAGGATGTAAGGAACCGATTTTGGTATGGTTCTTATAAGAATTGAATAACCGGTTCATACAAAATGTGGAACAGTTAATTCGGGTTTGGTTTTCAATTTTTTTAGTTTTGGTCCGATTCTTTTATTCTTTGACTACGAGTTTTATGGTTATAGTTCTTGTATAACAGTCCAATTTTTAACTCAACAAATATTGTAATTCTAGTTATTAATGATTTAAAAATTAATGGGATATTGTAATAAATGCCACAAATCAAAGTTTTTATTTTATATTTCTGTTATTTTTAAATTAGTTGTTGGAAATAAATTTATTTTTTTTTATTTTCTCAAGTACCACCTGCCTGAATACATCAGCAGCCGTGGGTTGATAAAAAATAAATTTATTTCCTTTCAACCGCCACTATATGTGGTCCCAAAAAATAAATTTACTTTCTTTTATTTCATTCCACTAGCAGATAAATAAATTTATTTACTTATATTTTCTTTAAATAAATTTATTTTATTTTATTTTCTTAACAAACTTATGTAAATAAATTTATTTTCTTAACAAACTTAGGTAAATGAATTTATTTTCTTATACTTTTTCATATATTTTAGGATCAATTTGTTAAAGTCTAAGAATTTTATGAGTCACTTTGCAATTTTTCAGAAGTTGAGGGCTAAATGAATTTTTGACATTAATCTTCATCTTTCTCACAAAAATGACCTAATTGTCATAGGTATATTAATTGTGGTTCATGAGGCAAACCGCCATAACATGCTATACTTTTCGTCAAGATTTAAATTTGTGGTATACTTTTGATGTTTTTAATTTTATGGTATTTTGCAAACATAAATACCTATTTGCGATATTGTCTAACATTAATTGTTTTTTAATTAAAAATGATATATTCTACTAAATAAAATAAAATTTAATCTCTAAATGATATATTGGTAAGGTTGAACATGGAGCGGGTTCATGATAGATTTTATAAAATATGTCCCCAACTTACTTACACTCCGCATCAGGTTTAGATTTTTGGATCATAGATGAAATCTTGTATGGAATGAGTTTTATTGGTGTATTTTTTTACTAAAATATTATTAATTGTCTTCCATATTAAAAATACATAAAATGTTATTATTTAAAACCATTAATACTTAATTTCAAGTCTTGAAAATACGTAGTTAATCTGTCTATGAATCAATGGAAAAATACCGAAACTTTATATACAAAATTAAAAAAAAAAAAATCAAAACAAAATTGACATGTTAAAAACACCTCAAGGAAAATAGAACTCAACTAAAAGAAAAAGTCAAATAATATAAAATGCAAGCACGTAGCATGGTAAATAGAAGCTAAAGCACCTTATTGTTTAAAAATTTACAATATTTGAATTCTGTCTTTCCGCAACAAGATCAATTTTGGAATTCTGTTCCCACCCATCGCCACATAGTAGATATTTTTATTTTGTATTTATCGGTGAAATGTGCATTCTTTGTTATTTGATTTTGGTACGGGTTTGATTTTGTCACGAACCAAAATCGAAATCATATTTATCGATTTTTAAGTTTGATTTTGGTTCCAATTTGAGTCTTTGATCTTGCACAAACCTAAATATGGATCTATCATTGGTATACCAATTTGTAATAAAAAGGTTGAGATTGGATTTCTGATCATAGATGACGTTGAAGTGATGGATTAATTTCCGTTAGCTATCCATAATTCATCGGTTGGGGTCTCCACTCCACTACCAATAGCATTGTATTTTGATGCGTATGGGTTCCCATAACATAAAAATCAGAAAATTAACGTCCAAAAATATCTATAGGGTTGGACCCAATCTACTATGTGCACCATCTTCATTCCATGCATACGTTTTCCATCTGTGATTGGTCGCCACTTTGCCTCTTCAAGTGATACCTAATATCTCATTTTTTGGTGTTTAGCTACTAATTAATTATCATGCTCTATTAATTAATTAATCACTTTCTCACCTCAAACCCAAAAAAATCTCCTATTAAATGAAAAGAAAAATCATAAGAGGTGGACCATGCAATATTTCCAATATAAGAAAATAAAATGACTGATGCCAACTTCCACTTTAGTTTTCCTGTTCATTCATAGCTATCTCATATTCCCTTAATTCCAACTCATGTAGCTTCTTCATAGCTATGGATTCTAGTGTTTGTTTGGTAGTTGATATCACACATAATCAAGTAACTACCCATTAGTTCAGTAGAATAAGACACAGAGTTCAAATTTTGATATTTATTGCCAAAGAAAATTGAATTGAAATAATCACTCTCATAATCAAATATCTAAATTTGGATTAATTGGCACCCTAATTGAGTGTTAAAAAATAGGTGAATTTCTTTTAAAAAAATCCAATAACTAAGATTGTACAAAAATTAAAAAAAAAAAATATCTTCAAATATATTTTCTATAAAAAAAAAAAATCTTAACTTGAATACTACACAGATTATTAGTTTGAGAAATAAGATATTGTATTCTCTTCGTCCCATAATAATTGTCTCAACTTGCACTTTTATAAATATTAAGAAAATATAGTTATTATATTTGAAATATACAATTTATCTATTGAACGATCCATATAACTTGTATTTTTACAAATGTTAAGAAAAGTAGTTATTTATTTGAAAATGACTCATACATTTTTCACTTAAATGTCTATGCAATTTTTAAAGCTTATAATTTATTAATATTTTAAAGGTATATGATACGGGTGTTGTTGAGGCTGCTGCTGACATGGTCAATGGTGACATGGCAAGAGTTGGAGGCAGCGGCAGTTTGGGCAAAGGGAAGCGCAAGAAACGGTCAAGCACTAAGCTAGATGGTTTCATTCGTGGCTGAGAAAGTGGGAGCTGCATGATTTTAGCATTTCCTTTAATTAGTGTTTATGTTGTTCAGTAGTGGGTAGTTATTTTCAACTGTTGCATTTTCCATTCAATTAGTATAAGTAGGACAATTGGGATTCTGCATGGATTCATTTTTTATTTTTCAATTAATTAAAAGAAGATTCGACTTTGTTGAGCCACTTTCGGAGTTTGCAACAACTCGAACCGTTGCGCTTTGATACACTCTTGTATCAGAGTGGTACCAAACAAAATTCGGATAAATCGAGATCCGATTTAATTGATCTATCCGCCACCAAGAAACCATTGGATGTCTTGAAGAGTACACGCGACACTCATAGTTTACGACTTCCAACGTCATCGTTGGTAGGCTTTATAAGCTTAGCGTACATTTTTTAAGCTTAGAGCAGCAAATTGAAGAAAGAAAAGATGTGCTACGAGGTCAAATGTTCGAATTGCGGGAAGAGGAACTGGGGCGGTTGCGGGAGGCATGTCCCTTCTGTATATAAGCGCATCCCGCAAGGTCAACACTGCCTTTGCAATGGATGGCCCGGCGTTGATTCCAACTATCCCAATTCCGATGCTGTCCAGACCTCTTCCTCTTGTACTATTCTTTGATGGTATTTTGAATTGATTGTTCTTCTTGTAATATTGAAGCTAATAAGCCATTGCTATTTATTGTGATGAATGAACATCGTTTATGCAATTTTATTTCTCCAATTTTTTCCGGATGATTTAATTTTTACGAACTGTTATTAATTCTGCAATATAAAAAGTTAAATCTGCATAATTCAATAATCGAAATTACACGAAGCCGTATAAAATTACTTGCAGCTATCCTTTAGATATGACAGGTCAACATGGCATAAGAAATGAAAGACACGTCGCATGGCAGGCAGTTATGCTATACGACAAGAGTACTCGCACATCGGAACCAAGCGTCGGTATCATTTTTCACATCTCCGACTGCGTAAAAAGGCCGCGGCGGAAAACACAGATCTCTTGTTGTGAGCTTTTAATCATACAGTAGTAGCTTCATTTGATCGCAGCACAGATATGGCGAAACTCTCACCTATCACTTATCACAATCATCTCTGCTCCGATAGAAGTCCTACTTTTCTTCATTTCTCTTCATCTCTTAAGGCACTTCTTCTTCTTCAAGATAATTAATTGCTAAAATTTCCACATTTAATTAATCAGACAAATAATTAATTCCTACTATTTCAATTTGTGCAGCTGCGTGATCAGCTCCGTTTCTCCCCGTCCTGGCCTAGCATGGTCATTCGGGCAACATCTTTGGCGACGAGGCCAAAAGCGACTTCGTCAGACATTCAAAGGTTTAAATTAATCTAGTTAGTTGTTTATCGATTATATATATCATCCCGATGTCTTTTTTTCAACTAATTTATTCGCATTTTACATTAAGAAGAGCCACGTATGCGGTATATCTATTCTTGTTTTGACATGTTTTGATTTGTTTAAAGATTTGTTCTTTAACTACGGAACGAAATTCGATTGTGATAGACTTTTCTTGAAAACTTTCAGCAAAGCATCTGAATTGGGAAATGATATTGACTGGGACAAACTTGGATTGGATCATGTGCCCACGGACTATATGTGTGTGATGAAATGTTGTGGAGGTGACAAGTTTTCAGATGGTGAATTACAGTCTTTTGGCAAGATTGAATTGAATCCATTTTCGTCTGTCCTCAACTATGGCCAGGTTTGAGTTCACTTGCCTGTTCATTTGTTCTTTCTCTTGTATTCCATAATCATTTAATTTTTCACTCCAGACCATTAACTGATGTCCAGTGTACTTTTGTAATAGGGAATAATTGAAAATTTGAAAGCATATAAGAAAGAAGATGACTCGATATTGTTATTCCGTCCTGAGGCAAATGCATTGCGAATGAGAGTTGGAGCTGAAAGAATTTGCATGCCTGCCCCAACCATTGATCAGTTTGTGGAAGCTGTCAAAGTTACTGTTTCAGCAAATAGACGATGGGTAATATTGGTTCTTAAGAAAAAGGAAATTTTTGCTTCAGGTATTGAGTTTATTGTTGAGATGTTATGATTTGTTAATCATATGGATGTATGTATGTCATTTTGCAGATCCCCCCTCCAAATAAAGGCTTCTTACACATTCGACCGCTGCTCATAGGCAGCGGAGTTGTTCTTAGTCTTATGCCCTCTCATGAATTCATCTTTATAATTTATGTTACTCCAGTCATGAATTCTTTTGAGGTACGTTTTTCCATTTTGTTGCTATTTATACTCATCATTAGGATTTTCATTTAAAAACTTTGTGCCATGTAGAATGTTGTCAACATATTATGAAATTATTAGCGTATATGTTTCCCCCCTCCTTTTTCTGTTCTTTAATTTAGAGGGATTTTTCTCTGTTTTTGCTGTTAACATTATCTTAGCAATGTACTCACTTTTTCCCCCCTTTTCATTTAATATTGATAGAGTGCTACAGAGCCAATTAATCTGGTGGTTGAAGATGAAACTCATCGTGCAGTTCCTGGTGGAGTTGGAGGCATAAAAGTTATAGGAAACTATGCTATGGTATGACAAACTATGCTACTAAGCGCCAGAATATTTGTTGGTAATCAGTGTTCTCATTTCAGTTATTGGAGTTAGCTACTAAATATCAGTGTGATTTATGGAGAGTCCTATTATTACTTTTCAATCTTTTTGAAGATTTTGAGCTTCAACTGCCTAAACATTATGTTAATCTCTCTCTCTCTCTCTCAAAACTAAGTGGATTGATTTTCATTTCACCTTGTTGAGCTGTCTAGATTGATGTATAATTCCTAGTTGGTACTACATCTGACTTCTGGGAAGCCTGTCCACTTTTTGGCCATGACATTTAGGTTTAATCATTTTCATCTTTGGTAACATTTAGTGTGGTTAATGATCTTATGTTTTTCCCCCCTTTAGTTTTTTCCAAGTTAAGCTGATACATATGCTATACCAACCTTCATTGTTCTTAACTGGTTCTACGAATAGTGTGCTGCATGTTTACATTTTAGGCATGTTAACTTGGATTTCCTGATAATGATGGTAGAAAAGCAGGTATGCAAAATCCTGTTTATGTAAAATATGCATTTTTTACCATTTCAATACTTTGTTGTCTCAATATCTGTTAATGCATAGCTTTCAGTAAGTCGTTTCTATCTCTTATATTTTAATTTCATTCTATCTGGATCAGAGAGAATGTTTAAGTTTGCATTGTGTAACAGGTACTGAAAAATAGTTGAACCACGTGCAAGGGTAAGGTGCCATGTCTTTCCCTTGAAGAAAGAAACATATTTTAATATTTCTTTAAGACATAATACCAAACTCTATTTAGATATTTGTTTATAATTTGTTGTGAGATAAACAATAGATGAGTGCATCATTCACAAATATCCAGTCTTTATAACTTATTTGAAGAATAGAAAAATTATTTCTGAATGTAACCTGAAATTTTAGGACTTAAAATATTTTTATTTTTTTCAGATTTTGAAGGCACAGGCTGCAGCTAAAGCAAATGGTTTCCATGATGTTTTGTATCTTGATGCTGTCCACAACAAATATTTGGAAGAAGTTTCTGCTGCTAACATTTTTGTAGTGAAGGTATGTTTATATCACTTATTTTGAGGTGACAAAAGCATGGATGACAGAGTTAATGTCAAAGTGGAATAATTGACAATGACACAGAGAGAAGGAAAAATTGCCATATTATGGAGCTTCTTGCATTCTTAAAAGTTGAACAGGGATGTTACAATCAATGATGATGACCATGCCTGAAGTTTTCATTAATAATACCATTTTTTTTTCCTCAAGGAAAAGTGAGGTCTGAGATCTTGTCATGGAGCACAGTTTGTTACTTAAGAATTTTTATTGTGCTATGTGTTCTCTGTTATATAATTTTAACATGCCCGGATGTGTTTTGCATAAAATATTATGTAGTTTGATTTGTGCATAAAATTAAGAGTTCTAACTTTTGTGATGTAATTCCAAAATTTGAAAATCTCCTGCATAAGTGTCCTACATTAACATCATTGGAACACCTGCATAATTCCAAAATTTGTAATTCCGTTTGCCATGGTATTTAATTTGTAACGTACTATTATGTTAAAAAGTGATTACAGAGTGTTTTGAATTGATCATGGAATTCATGCCTGGGTCTTGTAAATATTTGCAAACGGAAGTGCTTGTTTTCTGATAGCTTAAAAATCTAATATTCATTTTCCTAAAAGTTCCTATTGGTCACAGTTTCATTTTTTCTTTTCTTCTTGATGTTAGTTTCACTGATCATGAACACCAGGATAAAACAATTTGTACTCCTGCGCTGAGAGGGACCATTTTGCCAGGCATTACAAGGGAAAGTGTTGTTGATGTTGCTCGCAACCTAAGATTCCAGGTATGTCTTTTTTAGCCAACATTCCATGACACAATGTAGCAAGTCCTGAGAAAAAAGGAATTAGATCTGGAAAAATTAAGTAAATTTAATGGTTTCTTAGGAATGTCCCATTTCTTCCTACTCTCCATCCCAAGTTCAAGTGAATTGTCTAAGCACTTGTTTGTTGTTACATTCCCCACTTGCCAAGAGATTATTAGATATTGGGCTTATGGAAGTTGCAATTATGTGGTCTGCTTTCTGATTTTTTATCTGACATAAAACCTGCTTCCTCTCTCTAATGCTTCTATTCCACTTCTCCAAAATGTACCAACATTTTGTATCACTTGGGTTTTGATCAGACATATTGTTTTCAATTCAATACTTCTGTTTGTTAGAAGTATCTTTTAATAATTATATCCTTTCTATTAACCTTGAAAAGTTTACCATCTTGTACTTATATTCTTTCTGAAATTATTGTATGCTAAATGAAAAGCTGTCTCATCTTGTAATAATCGTCTGTTGGACTAATTGAATGATAAAAAGTGTCTACCAGAAGTAATTGGGTATTCAATTGGAACTGAAGATAATTTTTTACCCTTTCATCATCAACCATGCCACTCTTTTCAAAATATTTCATGGATTGCGATCCTTATTTATTGTCACCCAAAGTGAATGTGCTTAACTATGACATTTGCACAAAAATTAGTACAAACTTCTACCACGACAAATGCTGGATGATAAACTTAATATGTAATAAGTTTATGTCATATTAGCATTGTACCAAATTTTGTAATTGTAGGGAAAGTAAATAGGCCAGAATAATAATTACAAGTCTAATATTTATTATTGAGATCAATTTAGTTATGCCATATTTGCGCTGTTGAAAATTTTGTAATTGCAAGGAAGTAAATGGGTCAAAGGTTGGGATCCATTTAAAGTAAATTGGATACTATTAAGGTTTGTTCCAGCTTCATAAATGGCTGGCATTTAGGAAATTAGGATAAGGGGTGATTTCCAAACATAGTGTTAAAATTTTTAAAGTGGACAAAAAATTAATTTAAAATTGAAATGTAGACATCTGAAGGGAGTTCGCATATGTATTATGCGAACTCTGAACCCTATCACTTCAGAGAGTTCGTCATTAATTTATATACTACCGCAAGTTCACATATGTAGTATGCGAACTTTGGGAAAAAAATAATAATTTATTAAGTTCGCATAACTTATATGCGAACTATTGGAATTCGCAAATACAATATGCGAACACCCCATTTGGTGTCCACACTTAAAATTTTAACACCACCTTTGTAAATGATTCTAGGATAAGCTGGGCTTGGCGGTCAACCAGTTAGGTGGTAGACCTTAGGCGGGTTTTCAAGTAACTGGGGAAAGAAAAATGCATCTACTGAATCAAAGTTGATGAATTATACTCTAGTATGGTGTGTATTGGGTTGAGATGCATGCATCTTGGACTTCCAAAGGGATCAATAGCAGACATAGCACTTGTCCTCTGCTGGGAACACTAAGTCTCTGGCTGACAATAGTGCAGAAGATGAAGTCTTAGGGTCATGATATTCCTTCAATATTGTTTTTTTTTTCTTGATATTTTTTACATCTTAATGGAAATCTCTTCAGCAACCCCATTTTGCATTGTAAACTGCTTTTAAAGCATTTTGTAACATAGATGGGGATTAGAGGATTTCAGAGAGTGAAGGGGTGATTGATGTTCATTGACAGGTTGAGGAGAGGCGTGTCTCTGTGGAGGAGTTGTTTAGTGCCGATGAAGTTTTCTGCACAGGAACTGCTGTTGGTTTGTTACCCGTTGCCAGCATAACTTACCAGGGTAAAAGGTAAAATTCTTGTTTTTGCATAGTGCTTTTCAAGAAACCATATGAAGCTTAACTCGTTCAGTTTCTCTGAACCATAAATTAAAATGTAAACCCTCGGACTAGAAAATTGAATAGTTCTTCACTCCTTGTTAAAGATTACTCTGTTTGATCTGAGTTTTTGCTATCCTGTACTACGATAATATAAAACTTGATGCTGCATTTTCCTGTCTGGGGGTTGGATGCAGGTTGATCTACAAGAGTGGTGGAGTTGGTACTATATCACAACAACTCTCTTCTGCACTAAGTAATACGCAGATGGGTCTCACAGATGATAAAATGGGTTGGAATGTGGTTCTGAAGTAGGAAGAGAGGTTACAGATCATATTTGGTTTTAAATTTTAATAACTGACCAACTAATATGCACTTCATTTTCATTTCAGCTTTGATAGGATACGCATTTCATGTTTTTTTTTTTTTTTTTTTTGGGTGAAGTGATTTTTCCATTAGGTTGCATAACTATGTTTTGGCCTGCTATAATTGATTTAATTTAATATGTTTTTCATTAAGCAAAGGTCTCCGTGTCATCAACTCGGGGCTTTATGTTATGCTTGCATTTACTGCTTTGTCAATATTTTATTTTTTATTTTTAATCTTATTGTCTTCCTCTTTTATTTGATCATGCTTGTATACAGATTCAATCTCAACTTGTATACTTTAATCACCATTTGCATTTAATTGAAATTAGGTTGAGAAGTAACGTTTGAATAGATAGTTGGTGGCTGCTTGTGAAATTGTAAATGAGGGGATCAATCCAGCAGAAAGTTTTTCCCTCACAAGATGACAGACAGTCCTAGTGTTAGTTTAGTGATGAGAGATTTAGGATCGCTAAGTAGATATTTTAGCTGTTCAACCTTACAAATGGCCGATAATCTTGATCTAGATCTGGAACTGACAGTTCATGCTGTCGTGTCTTATTGGAGTTGACTTCTCTAACCCGTCTACAGTAACTCTCATCTAATAAATGGCTAAAATGCTTTCCCTGTTTTGTTTTGTTTATGCAGGCACAGCTGCATTTAAATCAGTGTTTTAACTTTAGCTTCAATTAAGGTTACTATTTATCTATGAATAAATTTGTCTATATAAATTCAACTCTAAAAAAAATGTTTTATATAACTGTTTTTTTATATCTATATAATAATAATATGCAGTGTACTTTTTATTTTTTGAAACAAGTTAATTTCATTTTTTATTTGTGGAATATATTATAAGAAATGCGAACTTCTATAATTTGATTATAAAGTTGAGAGCTTTTTTTTTCTGGAGACTTTTATATTCAATATTGTTCCTGATTGGTTAAATAAATTTTAAAATTGTGTAAAAAAAAAATAGAGAGAATTTTTTAAAAGTTCGGTACAAATAGACACCCAGTAATTAATAGTAGCATCATGGGAATGCAGTGAGATAGATAAATTTCTGTTTCGGTGGACCTTTCTAGTGCATGGTCTGCTACTACCTACCGCTACCAACAACAGAACAGGTTACACGGAATTTTTTATAATCTCTATTAGGAAATTCTAGAATTCACTTCAACTCATTTAAATATAATTTTATTCACAAATTCTAGATTGTTTTAGGGTTTTTCTAAAGCGTATTTACTTCACTAGGGTACAAATGTTGAATTCAATTTTCAATTCATATTAAATTGTATAAGTCTTAATCAAGTTATTAAGTTATCATTAGACAAAAGAAAAAGAGTTATTATCATGAGGAAGAAGATCGATCTTACTAATTTCATCCATAATTTACAAATATTTATATTCATCGAATCTACGCCCTGATTAGCTTCAACAATTTGGGACTTAATTTTATATTTTTGTTTAGTTCACCACGCATTACCAAATATATTTCTAGTTAATCAAATTTTCAAAAACTTAATTATTTAGTCTTCCTTATTGGTAAGACACTTTTGTTTCTTGTGAACTTCCCGGGGTTCGAGGAGGGATGGTATTCTTGGACATTACTTAAATTATTGAGAAATGGAAAATGTGTAATGTGGGTTTATTATTTAAAAAAAAATATTAATTAAAAGTAGGATGTAGTTTGGTGACAGACTTTACATGCCAACTTGACTCGACATGGAACACGTGGTTATGGTTTTTTTTTTTAATTTAAAATATTTAAAAGATTGTATTTGATACTATTGTTAATTTGATGCCAATAAATGAAAGCGAATCTAAGATTGCCTATTTATTTAATCATTTAGAATTAAAAGGAGACGTGGTTTTTAGTAGCTTTTTAATTTAAGTTGCTAAAAAAAACAACTCCATTTGTGAAAGATCACGTAGAGTAGATTAAGTGATGATGAACACCTGACCTTAGTACGTGAAATGGAATTTTTACCAGCTTTCCTAAGTATTTTGACAAAATATATACTTTTACTTTAATTTTTCTCTCCTTTTAAAGTTTACATAAAATTTGGACCTGCTTTTTTTCATCAAATCTCATATACAAATTCACAAGATCGTGAACTAAGTGATTTAAAATCTTCAGATTTTACAATTTTTTTTTTTAAATTTAAAACAAATAAAATGGTAAATAAAATTATAAAATCTATTGTAAAATCTTAAGATTTTACCAATTTTATTTTAAAAATTAAAATACAGAAAAAAAAAGTCACACTGCGTTTAGAATAAGTCAAAAACTAAATCCTTATTTGTTATCTCTCATTCCAAATCAAATTAGTCGTGTTTCATTCTTTTAATTGAATCTTAAATAAAATTACATTTTGAATAATTCATGTTTTGTTTTGTAATTGACTTTTTTTAAAAAAAAATTATGAATTCAATATTTTATTTTGTGCTTTAGATTTTATAAATTTTACTATTTTTTTATCAACAAATTATTATTTATCAATTTTTTAGATTGAAAATAAAATTTTAGGATCTCACGTATCAATCTTACCCATAATGGTGGATTTTACAACCTTGCATAAGGGCACACAATCTTTTACGTTTAATATTATTCTAGAAGGATTTTTCTTTTTTTCTTAATGTATATAAGTAGTTTAATAATAAATGTTTTTTCCGTTGTTATTTACAATTTTCTTTTTTTTTTGTTAATTAATATTTTTGAAGAAAATACGTTTGTCTTTCTTCTTTGCTTATTTTGTTTTATTTTTTTATATTCAGAATGACCTAAAAAATATAATTATTTTATTAAAAATGGAAACAATATAGAGTATGTAGAAGGGTAATCATATTCATATTCTGAAGAATAATTATTAGGGATGGTCACAATTTTATTTTTCCTTGGGTTTTCTTTTGAGCATTTTTTCATTGTTCGATCAGCGGTACCATTTGGTTACTTTTATGTTATTTTTTTATGTTTTTGTTATATTTTTCTTGTTATACAATTTAAAATACATAATGAATTATTAATTTGTTTTGTATAAATATCTTATCTTTGTTTTGGTGTGATTATTACTTTATATCAATGAAATAAAATAACGTGACATATTCTTTTATTAGAATACGGCATTTTATTTAACATAAATTTGAAATAGAAATAGTTTTTAAGTTTCAAATATCATTCAATTTTACTATCACTTTTTTACTCAACCAATATTCTATTAACAAAATATTTAATTTTTTCTAAATTTGTATTTCTTATTTTTCTTTTACAAGAAAATATTATTCATAAATATATTGCCAATTAAAGAAAAACAATTTGAAAGTATATAATTAAAACTCAATCGGAAACAACTATCTGACCTAATAATTTAGTGTGTTCCTACAATTTTAAGTTCTAACTTCAAATCTCATTGTGAACAAGAAGGTAGCTCAATGATAAGTGTTCCTCTTATCAAGATTCCGTGCATGGGTTCAATTTGCTTCCTCCTCTTTAAGGTAGAATATCTTTTGTAAAAAAAAAAAAAAATTGAAACTCAATTGAATTAAATTGTCTAATTAATTTCTTAATAAAAGCATTTAATAATATTAATCATGTATAACAAAATAATTGATAATTTAGATTTAATTTAGTTTAAAATTAAGAAATTACATACAAATATCAAAAAAAATTTAACCCACTTTATCTATATGTATAAAAAAACATCAGTATATAGAATACATCTGCGAAGTAATTTTTAGATTCCTTCATATGATCTCCAGATATTTCTCAAAAGTAAAAAGATTTTTTTTAACATGAAAATTTATTATTAGCATATCTACACTTTTTTCGAAAACTGATTAACAGCTCATAATTGCACTCTCCGATGAACTGCTGACCGTTGATCACAAGTGTCCAAGAAGCAGCTCAATCTGAATTTGGACTTGATTTTCTCTCTCCTATCTATTGGAAATAAAAAATAAATAACACATGTTTCTTCTCTGATAATAATATTAAAAAAAAAAACAAAACAAAACACATGCATGGTCCGTAGTAACTTATTCAATATCTTCCTATATTTCTCCGTTTGTATTATAAACTCTCTACTTTCCCTTAGTAACATTTACCAGTTCAACTATTATTTAAGCTCCTCAGTTTTATCCTTCATTGCTGTAAAGAACCATAATCATGATTCATTCAAGTTCTGCAGTTCGCAGTCTGCTTCAATCTTCTCGGCTTTCTTCTAGTTTTCAGTCCAAGGTACTGCTTGATTATTATTTTCTTTACCCATGAAATTAGAATGATATAAGCTTGATTTAGGACTTAATAATTAAATTAAGCTGTTCTGTATCTGTTCATTAATTTCCAGTTTGGAGCTTACTTTAGTTATACATCTCAAGCTGCATCTTCTCTGCAAGAACCAGCTACTTACAGGTAAATGATTAAAAAAAAAGGGAAAGCTCTCTCTTTGATTTATTAATTATTAAGATACTATCTAATTGCAGTTTTGTTTACATCCATTTTTAAATTTTGGGTTTCAGTGATGATGAGTGTGCTGATTATGATTGGGATAATCTTGGATTTGGTCTTTTGCCAACTGATTTCATGTATGTAACGAAATCTTCTAAAGATGGGAGATTTGAAGAAGGAAATCTCAGTCCCTACGGAAATATTTCATTGAGCCCTTCTTCAGGAATCTTAAATTACGGCCAGGCAAGTGATTAATTAGTAATTACTAAAGCATTCCCCCAAAGAGTGAAAGATTCAACCAATTAGATTCTGCTTGAAAATACAGGGAATCTTTGAAGGAGTAAAAGCATACAGAAAAGAAAACGGAGGCCTTCTGTTATTCCGTCCAGATTTAAACGCCATTCGAATGAGTATTGGAGCTGAAAGAATGTGCATGCCTTCTCCTTCCATTCATCAATTTATCACTGCCGTTAAACAAACGGCACTTGCCAATAAGCGTTGGGTACGTAATTAACCGACTAATTCTTCTAAATCAAAGATACGTTATTTTCGAAAAAAAATTGATCGTATTTTGTCAATGTATAAGCAGGTTCCTCCTCCAGGAAAAGGGACTTTATATATAAGGCCATTGCTAATTGGCACAGGTCCAGTACTGGGTTTGGCACCTTCATCTGAATACACCTTCATGGTTTATGCTTCGCCCGTCGGAAATTACTTTAAGGGAGGCTTTGCACCTTTGAATTTGTTCATTGAACAGGAATACTACCGCGCTTCTCCCGGCGGAGCTGGAGGCGTTAAAGCTGTCAGCAATTATGCTCCGGTGAATTTTTATTTCTTACCATTTTAAATAGTTATTAGATTGTAGATTGTAATAGTAATTAATTAATGATCTTAATAATTTTTATATAGGTTCTGAAAGCAATGACCAGAGCAAAAAGCCAAGGATTTTCTGATGTATTGTACCTTGATTGTGTGGAAAAGAAATATTTGGAGGAAGTCTCTGCTTCTAACATTTTCATTGTTAAGGTATTTGCTTAATTAATCATTAATCAAACTATTTAATTTATTTACTACAATTTCTTAATTAATTTGAATCATTTCAGGGTAATGTTATTTCAACTCCTCCCACAAGCGGTACTATTCTTCCAGGGATCACTCGGAAAAGCATTATAGAAATTGCTGAAGATGAAGGCTATAAGGTCATATATAGAAATTTTGAAATCTTTTTTTTTTTTTACATATATAAATTAATTTCAAAATAGATTATAAAAAAAGAAAAAAAGCTTGACATGTTTCAGGTGGAAGAACGGGCTATTCCGGTGGAGGAACTAGCCGATGCGGACGAAGTTTTTTGCACCGGAACTGCTGTAGTGCTGGCTCCTGTTGCTACAATTACGCATCAAAATAAAATGTAAAAAAATAGTAACTATATTTTAAATTTTTGTATTTTCCTGCAGAATAAAATAATTACGTGTGTTAATAAAATTGTATATTGGTGCAGATATGAATACAGAACAGGTGCTGACTCAACATCCCAAAAACTCTACTCAATCCTGGTTGGAATCCAGATGGGCGTGATTGAAGATAAGAAGGGATGGACTATTGAGATATAATGCGACTCCAAAGTTTCAATCAAATAATCAACCTCTAATATTTGTAATCTATTATAATTATTTGATTGTGCAAATGTTAGGTAAATATAGATATATCGTAATATGCATAATTTTTTTTGTTTTTTAAGAATAAATCGTTCTATGTATACTAGTACTTAGTCTATTAGGCATTTCTTATATTTCAATTTATTTGACATTTTACAATGATTCTAATAATAAATCTGAATTTATGTAACACCAACTACGCCTTTATATATATATATATACACAAATAGTCCTTTTTGTTTTCTATATTTACAAACTTTAAAATATTTATCATTCGGAAAGCTATTCAGAACATTTTTTTTAATTCTATTAGCTAATTTACTTATTAAAATGACTAAAAAAATATTATTTATTTTTTCATTTTCATCTATGAGTCAATCAAATGATTAATGATTTATATTATTTTATATATAAAATTTGTAATACATAGCCAATTTGGATGTGTAAATCGTGATCCATTGAATCTAAACTCGAAATAGAACACAAACAATCCATTACTTAATTTGGAAAAAAAATAAATAAAAAAAGCAAAGTTCTTAACGAGCATGATTCATATTGCAAAACATTACCGTTCCTTTTTTGTTAAAATAGATCTGAATTTGAATTACTTTGAGAATAGGCATGCTCTTAGAAACCATTATCAAGTGAAACATCCAATGCAAGCAAGCTTCCATAGTAGATGGTCCCAAATATATCTGTGAGGTAGGGTAGACTAGAAATAAGGGGAATATAACCTTTCCAACTCAATCCAGAATGTTGGATTGATCTAGAACACAGCAACTAACTAGTCTCATTGATAGGCCATTACGTCGGTGGTCAAGAGTTTATACTGAATTATTTATTTACTGCTGTTATACTTATTTTGCATTGCTGTTAGTTATTGTTATTTTTAAATAATTGCTACTAAGTCAAAATATTGTTTGCAGTAGCAAATCTTGGCAAAAATAACTAATAAGTGATGTTATGTGGCATTGAGAATAGGACTTATCAGTTGTTCCTTTTGTTCAATATAAACAATTTGTATTGCAGCAGTAAATTATTAATGAAATTACTCAATTCCTCTTAAGTTCCTATTTCTCTTTTTTGTGGTTTTGACTGGGACCTAACACCTATAAAATTAATACCGCCACTTGTCTTATTAAGGGGCTAATTTTTGTAGGAGGTTCCCAATTATAGAAATTGTAACAAACTAGTACCTTATCTTAACATGGTAATACTACAACTTACAATGACAACATGACAATACTCTTAGCCAATTTTTAGATCACCAAAAAATAATAAAGACCAAATTGAAATTTTACATATGCTACCCAACTTACTTGCCTTGTCCCCATGTTTTTACTCTTTCATTCTCTTTCTTTTATTTTATCTTTTTATTTTTTAATTAATAATTACAAATTAATAAATATTTTTTAATAATATTTTTTTGATAAATTACATATTTTTTAAATGTGAGTGATTGTGATGAATGGTAATTTATTTCCTCTTTAAAAAATAATTAAATTATCTTCTTCAAATATAAATCGCATTTTTAAAAAATAAATTGTAAATTATTATTATTATTATTAAAAAGAACACGAACAATAGTCCATTGCGCTATCACCGCCTACAGTGCTTAATCAACGAACCAACGCCATCATCAGTTAACCAATATGTTTAATTAAGTAATTTTTATTTTTATTAAATTAAAATGTAATAACTTACACTGTAAATTATTAAACATTCAATAGTTTTCAATAATAACTTTTTAACTGGTGGTATTGGTTCATCCATCCTAACACAATAGGTGGTTGTGATGGCGTAATAGATTACTATTTCTATTTTTTTTAAAATGTTCATTTGTTTCTTTTTTTTTAGATTTTGTTGTTATTTAATAAAATCAACCGTTAAGTTTCATATGTTTTTAGACAAGTTGAATTTTATTTTTTTATATTTACAACAAACCGATATTTTGTTTGAAGAGAATAATTTGATTGTTTATTTTACTTTTTTAAGAGAAAATAATTTTTTCGTTATTCACAATCAATCACATTTGAAAAATTGTAATTTATCAAAAAATTATTATTAATAATTATTTATTAATTTATAATTAGTAATTAAAAAGAAAAGAAAAGAAAGAGTAACAGCATAGGGGAGAATACAATTAAGTCGGGATATTATCTGTAAAATTTTAATTTAGTCCTTGTTATTTGTTAGTGATTTTAGAACCAGTCAAAAGTTTTGTTATATTACAAAATTGTAAGTTACGATGCAACTATGTTACAAATTTAAGTTAAGATACTGATTTTACAACTCTTTATAATTGGGTTACCTTCAATGAAAATTAACTCTTATTGAGATGCTATTAGTTTTCCATTTCATGGTCTTACCAGCGTCTATCATACTTTTGTATAGAACAATATGAAACCATTAGCTGAGATTCATTTTGAAGCTTTTATAAAATTATATAAAAATTATAAAAAAAAAATAATGATATACAATTTTTTTTAAATATTTAAATCACAATGTGATTAGTTTTATATTGAATCATTTTAAAAAATTATTCTATATATTAGTTCATTATATTTTAATTTTAAAAAATATATACAAATTTTTCACGTTAAACGGGTACAACGTTTTATAAATTAGTATTCAACTTTTTTATAGTTATGGAATTATTACAATTTGTTTTTATATAGTTATGCAATTATCTGACTCGCTGGCTACCATTCTATGGAGGTGGGCAGTCGTGGAATACAGAGATGTCCTATTTCATAATTAAAATATCTTAATTACATATTTCGCAAATAAAATTAAAGTGTATTTTATTATTTACAAATAAAAAATAAAAGGGGTTGTTTCGGGTTAATCTTCAAATTTAATTCAATTTGACAAAACCGGTAACAAATAATCAGAAAAGACAAAAGAGGTATTATTGAAAATTAATAACAAAAAGCTGTAACCTACCTTCATTCAAAAAGCTTTATTTACGATTTCATGTTATAATTTTACTTCCATTTTTTCCAATCAGAGCACATACACGATGCGGATGCCACCATCTCGATCAATAAAAGCCGGTTTGAGGGTAGACGAATACTGGACGCCGACCGATAGATTCACCAGTAGGCAGAATGTCTGAAGTGTAAATTATTCTTGACAGAAACCTTCACGCCCTTTTCCAATCTATGAAGGCGAAAGTACAGCGATTCACGATCATGATTTTCAACATCACTTTATTTTCAGATTGCAAATCGACCCAAGGTTTTCATTTAAAATCATCTGAATTTTTTTCTTCATTTTTAATACAATTTGTATTTTACTTGCAATTTTGCTTTCAAAGAGGAAATTAACTTTATTTAGTGATAATATAAGCGTTCTGGTTTGTAAGAATTTTCAGTTTACTTGAAACTCTTTATCATTTTAGTTGTAGAACATATTTCTGATCGAAAAAAAAAAATGATTTGCGATTTAAAACTCAAAGTTTGTCGAGTTTGATTTGCAATTTGAAACTGAAGAAATTTGATTTGTGATTTGAAACTAAAGAAATTTAATTTGCGATTTGCAACTGATTTCAAAGTTTTCGTCGAATTTCACGTTGCTATGAGTTCGGTTCTGTCAAGTGTCTATTCTTCATCTTGTCCTATTTGAATGAATTAAAAAAGAAACATTCAAGAGTTTCTGTTTTAGTCAATATAGTTTTGAAAATCGAAGTAATCAGCTTGCAAATAATTCTGTTGACTTTCCAATGGGTTTGCATTTGATGAAACCGGCCAAAAACAATTGAATATGGTGATTTCGACGTGATTCCAGTGACTTGCTTTAATGTCCTCTATTTTTCATTGTTTCATGCCACGTCGGGAAAATGTGCTCATCAGAATTTCTTGCCAGCACCGGTAAAAGCTAAACTGCTGGAATGGGACTTGAAACTCATTGTAAACTCTTCATATACCCTAGCTAAACTTGTAGCTAAAATCCGTTTTTTGCTATTATTTTCTTTTCTCAGTCCTAAAATGCTCTAAATATCCAATTTTTCCTATTATTTTCATGACTTCCCCTTTTTTATTAGTGTTTTAATTTTTGTAGATTTTCTTGTATATATACCAAAATAAAAACTGCACCCACTTATATATGTTTAATTCATGGGTCAGAGGTATATAGCACATATTTTATATTAAATATAACAAAATAGCACCTATTTTCTAAAATGAACAAAATAATATATATTTTAATAACCCAATTATGCCTTTAATAATAAATAATAACAATTTATGTTACACAATAACTAATAAAAAAACTCTAAAAACAAGCATAATTTTTTTTAAAAAAAATCATTTCTAAAAAAATGAAATTTTTCTATTCCAAACGGAACTTTCATTTGAATAAAATAAAATTAAAATTTTGCAACAACCAGTCATACAAGTTATATAAATACCGGTATATATGATTCATATCTACTGATATATATATTTTTATGACAATATATATACCGATATATATGATTCATATATACTGATATATATATATATATATATATATCGCAGAATATATGATATATATATGCTAATATAAGTATATATGAATTATATATACTGAAAATTTATCCTTTATATTAGTATTTATAAATCACATATACTAGTATATAACTGTCATATATACTATCATATATAAATGCAATAAAAACAAACAGTGAATATAACTCATGTATAGTGGGATATATAATTCATATATACTGTTATATATACTGCAATTATATAATAACAATATATGAATTATATATATCAATATATATACGGTTATATTATATATATTATAATAAAAATTATATGTATTAGTATATATCAATCATATATATTGGTATATATATTTTCAGATCAAGTAACCATAATAGAAATCACACTCTACCCTTCACTCTCATTTTCTATATGTAACAACCATAATAGAAAATTTTACAAGGTAACTGAAAGAGTTTTAGTGAAACTTGCCTGAAAAAGATGAACTTCGCCTTATAATTTCAAAATTGTGATTGTTCGGCTAGAATCAATGATTTCAATCATGATTTACCTAGCCAACAAGAATATGAGATTATTAAGGTGAGAAGTAGGCTGAAATCCATGAGCTTTTGTCGATTTTAAATTGGGAAATTTTTGTAAAAATTGCCGAAACCGGAATTTATCATGGGAATATCAATGGATAAATGTATGTTACCAGAATTTTGCCATATACCTATTCTAACCCTTTGTAAATTTGTAGAAAAAAAAAAAGGTTCTTTTTAGTTATTATTTTTAATTTGGTGAATTAAAAAGCTCTATATGATTTTTTTAAAGATAATTTTGTTGTTTTTGTTCCTTCTGGATATTGTTCTTATTTTGACATTGTTCTTCTACATATAAAAAAAAGCTTTATTTCATCTTCCAAACTCGTGTGAACAGTGCACTGCCCCTGGCTCCCATGCCCAATCCTAATATATATATATCACAACAGCTGTTTTTTATAATTTTTAAATAAAAAAATAAGTTTTTATCCAATACTAAATAGGTGTTCTAATATTTATTTTTTATGTCCGATAATAAGTGTTTTATTTTTAAATTATAATAAAATTAGATGATTTTTTTATTCTTGAAATAAGTAATAAACTTCAAAAATTATAAAAATATTAAGAATATATTATTTTTTCAATAAATAAATTTTATATTTTTAATATAATAACTATTATTTTTTACTCCTTATAAAAGTATAAATTTGGACACTCAAAACTATACTTTTCATTTGACAATAATTATAATTATGAGGTTTATCAAACAAAAATAATCATTATAAGTTAAATTATACATGAAAGAATATATATTAAAAGATTTTAAAATTATTTAACATAAAAATTATTTGTCATAAATACTTGAAGCGAGTATTTACATGCAATACATGATTAAAAATTAGTTATATAAAAATAAAATACATAAATAAAAATATTTTAAATTTTCAAAAGACAGGGAAAAAATTTAAAATTTCTCCTTTTAAAAAGCATAATTACCAATTTATAAAAAGAAATATTCAATAATTCAGTTTTTTTTTTTTAAAAAAAAAGTATGAATACTTGTGTTGGGTGTATTTGGTGGCAAAATTATAAGTGAATGAATGTAGTGGAAAATTTATTAATCAGTAGGATAACATCTCTGAATGCGAGAGATGGCTTATAAATTATTTTATTGTAGATGCATTAAAATATTAAAAGAAATTATAAAATGTCACAACAAATACCCCACACAAGACACACCAAATTCCTTGCATTACGTTTTCAACCAGTGTCATAGATGCTGTCAAAATATATCATTTTTATTTTTATATTTTGTAAGGGGAATCATTTTCTTTCTTTCAAAAAATATTTATTCCCCACCCTAATTTGTCGTTTTATATTTTCAATTTCCAGATTCTAAAAATGTCATTTTCACTAATTTTTTTTTTACTATAGTGACTTTGAACTTTTAGCTCACGAGTGTACTAGCGATATTAAAAGATATTTTTATTATGTAAAACATCAATATTTGCATCTTTCGTCCATAAAAAATCGGAAGATGCGCTACAAACTAATGGCCGATACGTGCTGGGATAATTGGATAGCTTGTTAAACAAAACAAAGTCGTTTTTATGAAATAAAAAAGGGATTAAAATGACATTTTAGGGTTATTTTATTAAAAATCTATTGTTTAAGGGTTTTTGGGAATTGACTAAAATTTGAGGGACTAAAAATAAAATTTCGCAGAAATCTCTTCTCTCCCCTCTGGTGTGAAATCGACAGATTCTTCTCAACTCCGTCGTTGCCGCTACTGTTCTCAACCGATCAAATCGTCATCACCATTCAAGTGATCTCTTCAGGACGCAAGATGTGAATCTAACAACCCTAATGATAATGTAACTAGAAAATAAACTAGATTAGAATGAAAAGATATAAAATATACCCGATATTGGTTCAAATACCAATTGAAGCAAAACCATAAGGCAATAAGCTGCAAACCCTATTACACAATAAGATAGTTGAAATCTAACAACGAAGTAAACCACATCCTAAAACACCCAAGGCTTAGCAAAACTCAAACATCTATAATGGAAGGATCTATAAGATCAAACTAGAAGAACGTCAGAATGACGTTGATAAGTTAATCTAATTTGTGATGCAATCAAAAAAACGTGAATCATCACTTTTATCCATAGCAAGAATAATTGCAAAAGCAAAATTTAATGAATGAATAAGCTAATTGTTATGTTGAGAATCAAACACGTCCATGCTTGAACCCGCGTTCATGTTTGGAGTAATTTGAATGTTACACGGTCAAAGGACACAGATGGACACAACCGTGTGGTGTCCGTGTTCTGTATAAGTTCATCCTTCACTTTAGGCTTCCCTTTGTATAATTTGGTCATATGCAAGTGCATTTCACATCCATAAATGAATATTTGCCCCTCAAAACGAACCATTTGAATAATGTGGAAGTGTCCCTCTCCAAAAACCTAATGTTGCCTGAGTTGGTTTTTATCATACTCCACTTTTTTTTTAAAAAAAAATTCATTCTTGAATCTTGCTCATGCTTATATTTAGAATGAAATTTTTAAGCACACATTCATCTTCAAAGAATTTGTCTTAAATAGGTGGAAAGATTTCAAATGTCAAATGAACATTCACTACATTAACAAACAAAAAAAAAAAAAAAAAACAAAACAAAAAAAACTAGGTAAAATAATGTTAGACAAAGACACCTCATATGGAATTGAACCATCCTTTTCTTGATCTTTTAAAACAGCTCTAAGTCTGACGTCTACTTCTTCAATCATGTTCCCCACAAAATTCATTTACAATTTCCTTTTTAAGTTCAATGGTGGAAATTTCAGCTTCAATCTTCTCATGGTCATGAGTAAACACTCTATCATCTACTTCACTCCCTTTTATCTTGTGCTTATAATAATCAAAGAATTGCATACATATTTTACAAACTCTTTGTTGCCTCTTCCACTTTCTTTATACCGTCTTCTAACTTCCTACTCTTCCACTTTCTTTATACCGTCTTCTAACTTCCTAAGAAATAACCTCGATTTGCTAGTTAGGAAACGACTTTAGTAGCCGTTGCGCTTAACATTAGTTTGAACTCTACCTTCTGTTATCTCATGGATAGAAGGTGCGACGGTGACTATTTTATATAGTCGAGGGGCCTAAGAGAACCACTAATACACTCAGGGGCCAAAATTCTTAAATCACTATAATACAGGAGAAAAAATGTTATTCGCCAAAGTTTCATATTATTATTTTTCACATCAAATAATGTTTAATGGTAATCTCCTGATTGTCAATTGCATGAATATAAATTATTCCCACTTCAATTAACTTTATACTAAATCACGATAATTGGTTCTCTTAATTATTCCAACTAATCAAAATCATTCGATTCCACAAGTAGAAAAAGACACCATAATTATTTAAGTTTTAAGTCAAGTCGAATAAATTATTATTATTATTGACATAAACCGTGCATAAAATTATTATTAAAATAACCATTTTTTAAACTATTATAAATAAATTATAAATAATGTATAAACAAAACAAATAGAGTGTAAGGAAGGTATTACTGACTTTCCTGAAGTAAAAATTAATAAGATAGGGAATTTTTTTTATTGATTTGGTATTTATTTTTCTAAAAGTAAAACTATGACTCTTTCAATAAGCTAAAATTTATTTTAAGACCTACAAACTAGACCTTTGTAATATTATCCCTTATTATTATGACTAAGTGTCTGTTTAGTTTAGTTATTGATACTGGCTAATAACAGATACTGATAGCTAGTGATAGATAGGTAACAGCTGATTCAAGTTAATTTTTCATAAAATTTTAATAATGATTACGATTAAAATGTGTAATAATCAATAAGAGTATAATTATAGTCATATACTATATATAATTTAATTGTTTATAACCTTCCATGTTTTTAATATTTAATATATTATATAATAATATATTCATTAATTATAATAATTATTCTGTATATAAATTAATTACAATTAATAGAAATTATTATTATTATTATTATTATTATTATTATTATTATTTATTAATTAAAAATAATTATTATTTAATAATTATGTTATAACATAATTTAATATATAATTATTAATATCACCTGGAAATCATAATGAAGGAAAATTTGTGTTTAGAGAAATATATGACCAAGTTGAATCTACACGGGTAAGTTTTTTAGTGAAAGGGATAATTAGAGGCATATCCATAATCAAGGAATAAGTAAAGATGCATTATTTCAATTCCATGAAAATTAGCAATATGACACAATTTCAAAATTCAGATGTCACGTGTTCATGTTTATTGTATTATTTTGCCTCATTATTTAGCAAAAATATTAACCAAGTGTTGTTATTTTTTAGCAAAGGTTGAGGCTTTACGGAAAAATTATTTATTGTGAACACTTTATCTTTTAATGAATTGATAGGTGCCAATAAGATTAGATTTAATTTAATCTATTGCATGCATGTAACACTTGTTTTTTTATTAATCAAGAGTCATTCTAGATAGGTCTTAAACGTGGTTGACACTTTTAAACTAGAATTATATTTAAATAATGCTCATTCGAGTGGATAAGCTCTGTAATTTTTGTTAAATAAAATTTTTCTATCATTAAACTTTCTAGTAATAACGAATTTGACCTAGAAAGCTATTCTCAAATTATAATACCTTTTGTTTTATTTCCTTAAAAAAATATTTGTTGTTTTTAAAATGAATTTATCAATATGGCCAGTATTTCTAATTTTTTTCTCTTATACATTTTTTTTTTAATATATCACATATGGTATGATATCTTTGTGTTCATTTATTCATATCTTAAATCCTAATTTTGATCTTATCCAAAACACTAAGGCATAAAATATAATTATCCCAAAAAAAAGGATAATATTTTTAATTCAATTGCACATTCTTAACGTTCTAATTATATTTTGCATAGTTATTGGAGGAGAATAACGTTTGTTTTGCTTAACTAATTTACCGATAAAAAATTTACTCCTATCATTCCTTCTTTTTTAAATGTTCATTTCCTTGAATCCAACCCACAAGAATTTGCAAAATAAATTGCTCTACTCAAGCAGTCTTATAAAATATAATAATATTAGTATGTTTGAAATTATAAATAAAATATTATTTATTAAATTTATAAAATTTACATTTAAAATATATATAAAAAATTGAAGTGTAATATAATACACACATACTATACATAATTGGTGGTAATAAAATGAACCTATGTTAATCTTACTAAAAACATTGATATTAAGTCACACAGAAATGTGAATAAGGAATTAGAATTCAGTTACCACCTCTATTATCTACTAACCGTTTACTAAAATATCAACTTACCGTAGATTTTAGGAATACCGAATAAAAGTCGTCCAAATCAGACGAAAGTTGGCAATTTCATCTTTCAATCCAAATTACAACGTGGCAGTGATTGCGTGTTTACTTCTGGCTACTGGAGTTTGGCCACTCTAACAGAGCTATTAAATTCATCTTTCAATTCATTTCCCTTCTTATTATAGTATTCATTTCTGCAACCCTTTTCTCCTCGCTTCCATCAGATTTTGACCAGTTTAATAAAACCAATGATTCAAAGGAGTTTAAGCTTGTACAGATTGGTTCAATCTTCCCGATTCGGTTCATTATCATCTCAGGTTGGATAAATCTTTATCTTTTGTGTTGTTGTTCTGTTTTCTTGTCTATTTTTAAAGAATTACAGGTCCTCATCTATCAGACATAATTGATTTCCACCATGATTGATTGCAGCTTGGAGCTTATTTTTGTTACTCATCACAAGCGGTCAAACCGGTTTCTCCTTGGTAACATTTCTATTTTACCTTACAGAGTAAATATATCCTTCTCTAGTCTCCCCTGTTTTTGGATTTCTTAGGCTTTTGGAATTGTGTTGGTGCTGTTTCTAGTATCAATGGCGAAGATGAATACGCTAATCTGGATTGGGATAATCTTGGATTTGGTATAACACCGACTGATTACATGTACATGGTCAAATGTTCTAAAGATGGGAGTTTTGAAACAGGGCAACTTACTAGTTATGGAAATCTTCAATTAAGCCCATCTGCGGGAGTCCTCAATTATGGGCAGGCAAGCTTTGAATCATGATTCTAATCGTTTTAAAAATGAATAACAACTAAATTATGTAAACAATTTGTGTTCAGGGATTGTACGAAGGAACGAAAGCTTATAGAAAAGAAAATGGTCGTTTGCTTTTATTTCGTCCAGATCAAAACGCTATACGTATGAAAATGGGTGCTGATAGGCTCTGCATGCCTTGTCCTTCCGTTGATCAATTCGTTGACGCGATTAAACAAACTGCTCTTTCCAATAAACGCTGGGTAGGTAAATCATTTTCTTGTAAAAATTTTAATTCGTTAATACTGATTTTTCATGTTTGAATTAAATCAATAACAAACCTTCCTGCAAAAGGTTCCTCCTCCAGGGAAAGGAACTCTATATATTAGACCTTTGCTTATGGGAAGTGGGCCGATTCTGGGTTTGGCTCCTGCGCCTGAATATACATTTCTTGTCTATGCTTCCCCTGTTGGAAACTATTTCAAGGTTAGCCTTTTTTTATACTTTTCTACCGAAACTTTTCTTTAAATTTCTCTGTTTTGTTTCATATATTGCATTTGTTTACAGGAAGGTTTGGCCCCCATAAACCTATATATTGAGGAGGAGTTTCACCGCGCTGCTCGTGGAGGAGCCGGCGGTGTTAAGTCCATCACCAATTATGCTCCTGTAATTGAATTTTCCCCTCTTTCTATTTATTATTCAACATATTTTTTTGTGGTAACCAAAAGAATATGATTTATGAAATGTGTAGGTTCTAAAAGCAATTGCCAGAGCAAAAAGCGGAGGATTTTCTGATGTATTGTATCTTGATGCTGTGAATAAGAAATATTTAGAAGAAGTTTCCTCTTGCAACATATTTCTTGTTAAGGTATTAAGAAAAACCTAAGTTGAAATTAAAACTTTGATTTGCTTTTTAATTCTTGTTAATTTTGTATATTGTTTTCTGCAGGGGAATGTGATAGCAACTCCAGCTGCAAATGGAACAATTCTACAAGGTGTGACTCGACGGAGCATAATTGAAATAGCTCGTGCCGAGGGTTATCAAGTGGAGGAACGAGCTGTTGAGGTGGATGAATTGATGGTCGCCGATGAAGTTTTTTGCACTGGAACTGCCGTAGGAGTTGCTCCGGTGGGCAATATCAGATACAAGGATACAAGGTAAGAATTAATTAATTACACTGGTTAGTAAAAAGATTTTTATGCCAAAATAGTTAAAAAGATTTACTAAAAGTATAAATTTGTTGGCAGAATTGAGTACAAAATGAGGGATGGATCTGTGTCAGAAAAGCTGTACAATATCCTTCAAGGAATTAAAACGGGTGCAATTGAGGATAAGAAAGGGTGGATCATTGAAATTTAAGGCTCCCATAACAAGGAGGCTGCATATTTTTGGCAGCTTTTGGCATGGGTTGTTTCACAGTATGTTCATACATATATATAAAAAAGGCTTAAGTCGCCTTTGGGATTTAAAAAGTCATGCCCAAAAATAACTTTTTTTTTTTTTTTTGTATCTATAACATTGTATAATTATATAAGTATCTGGAAAATTGTCAAAATGTTTACTAAAAAAAAAATTTGACAAAATGGATTACCTTTCATCCGGAAGTTTTTAGGTGGAGTGGATGCACTTCCTTCCAATTTATTATTATTATTTTTTTAACAAAATGGACTTCCACCTCATGGTGTTTATCCTTTACTCATTTCATTTTTTTAAATATAAATTATTTCTTTAGTGTATCAGATAATAATGCATATATTATAATAATATGTATTTCTCTCATCACAAAATTAGTACTAAAATTTTTAATTAGTAGGAATTAAATTTCAAAAATGTACACTCTACCATTTTTGTAAAAAGTAAAATTACCCATCATGTAATGCTTTTGAAGAACAAATTTGACTTTCTAAAGAACCTAATTTGGTTTTTCTTAAATGTGTAGGCAATTAAAACAATTTAATCAGGTACAATTAAAAAATAGCACTTTTGACTTTGATATTTAAAAATATAGTACTTTGCATTTATAGCCTTCACTCAAATTATTTTATTATTATAATATAAAAAATAAAAAGGAAATTAAAATAAAAAAAGTCAAAAATCATATTTTCCATAAGAATGAACGTAAATATAGAGGCCATTTTGTATATATTTTCGGATCATCTTTCACCACCGTTCACAGTCGAAATGAGCTTGCCGGTGACGCGAATCACTAGTCCAAGTGACGATGAGCTCAACCGGCACTAGAGCTCCAGCAAATGGTGACAAAAAGAGCTAGAACAAACCGGATCGCAATTCAAGTTTTTTAGATTTGAATTTTTTAGGTCATTTTTCATCATCTTTCTAGTGATCAAATTCCAATTTGAAGCCTCCGAACGAAAGCTCAAGAGATGGTGGTCATTTTGATACCGAGTTTGCCACTGTTCATTGGTCAAAAAAAAAAAGTAACTTTCGCCGTCTATCTACTATTTTTTGCATTTTCAGTGACATGCGGTGGATTCACAAAGAAATAAGGTCATATTTTGAATCTACGAATTGAGAGTTTTCCGATGACATATATTTTGTTAAGTTTCATCGTCGTTGCAATTTCCAATGGCCGACGGCGGCTAAGCCTTTTTCAACGAAGAAGTTGAAGATGATGACTGTTTTTGGTTTTTTCGTTAGCTTTTAATAAATTGTAATAAAGTTTGCTAAATTGTATTGAAACTTACTGATATTGAAACTTACTGAATTGTATTGAAGTTTACTATATTGTATTGAAGCTTACTAAATTATATTGAATTTTATTGATATTGAATTGTATTGAAGCTAACTAACCTATACTGAATTCTATTGAAATTTATTGAATCATATTGACTGAAATTTACTTATTTTCACTAATTTTACTGATTTTATAATGTTTTGTACTTATTTATATTGATTTATACTGATTTCTATTCATTATACTGATTTTGTATTGAATTCTATTGATTTATATTAATTTATATTCATTATACTAATTTTTACTGATTTGCACTAATTTTTACTGATTTCTATTCATGCTACTGATTTGTATTGATTTTTATTAATTTATATTAAATTCTAATGATTTGTACTAATTTCTATTCATGTTACTAATTTTTATTGATTTCTATTAAATGTATGTAATCAGCAAAAATCTATTTTCGTCATCAATTTGTATTTAATCGACAGAAATAATTTTGACATAACTTTTGAACGGGTGTCGGAACGACTATTAAGACCACTTTTTGAAAAACCCCATTTAGAGATCTACATGAGTTATCGGGTTTCACCTTCGTAACACCGTGTCACAATGCATAAAATGCTATTTAATTTTCTAAAATGCATTTGAAATTTTGATACTATATTTTCTAGTGTGCTTTTGAACTTTTTCTTTCTTTATTGATTCTTAATGATAATGATTCTTATTGAACCTTATTAAATTTTATTTACCGATTCTTATCGAAAATTGAAATTTAGCAATTTGTCGCCTTCATTTTCTCCAACCTCATGAAACCCTAACCGCCACTGATTGGAAAACGTCTATCGAAAAACAGCCATGAAACGATCAAGTCATATCAAATTTGAAAGTTCGACAAGACAAGTCATTTGACATGAGAATCGTGACCATATCTCGCTGGAAGGCGGCGAAAATGGCAGTAAATTTTGCGGAAATTACAGATTCATCGTCGACCAGAATTTGACCGGTGCGTGCGTCGGCTACTGGAACTCGACAATGGCAATCTTGACGGTGTTGGACTTAGCCAGAAGTTAGCTTCATGCTGATGGGTGCATATTGGTAATGGTGGTTGAAGAGTTTGAAGGGGTTGCATGAAATGCTGATTAAGAGCTGTCCGAATTTTTATTTTTATTTTTTATAAAAATTAAATTTATTTTTTATTAAATAGGGAATATTTTGTGTCATTTTTCTAATTTTATCCATAAATTACACCATCTAGCAGTTTTTTTTTTTTTTTTGAGGGAACACCATTTTGATATTGTAGTTAGGGAAAAACATTAGGTCGACTAATATTTTGTCTTTTCTCACTTTTAAATGTTCGATACTCTTTTGATATATAATATTATTAAAAAGATGTAACTTATTATTGTGAGAAAAAAAAAAAAGACAAGTGAAATTTTGCATTGTGAAAACAAAAAAATAACATTGACATATATATGTGAATCCTACAAAAATCATATATGTTTTTAGGTCTTTCTTAATGCTATCTTTTCATTTTTTTAGAAGATATATTTTTCATTTTTCAAGTAATTATATAGAACATGTTTTAAATATTCCCACTTTTTTTTTTTTTATCAATTCAAATATTCCCACTTGTTCCATAAACTAAAGTTTATATATACTCCCCATTTTTCCTCGCAAAGAATATGTTTTATATTTAAAATATATTTCCACCATAGGGAATTTTTTATTATTATTATTTAGAATTGGCTTAAATGAATAAAAAACATATATGAAACGTTGGACTGGTTGTAAGATGAAGTAATATAGGAAAACATATATGAAATACAGACCAAGTGTAGATGAAATAACGATTTTCAGATTGGTTGTAAAAGAGCTCTGCCGCAAAATGTTCGGAAGTTAGTCGAAACGATGAAGAAACCATTTAGCAGTGGAAGTCGGTTGGAAGACTGTCGGAGAGCAGTAGGAAACCATCAGAAGCGATGAGCTTTTCTCACCAAAAGCCTCGTCGGAAAGTCGATATTGCCAGAATTTTCACCGGTAAACCATGGATGCCGAAAACTAATCTAAAACACTTGTAGCCCAAAATGGTCTTTTTGTCTATTAATTTTAGTTTTTTTAATTTAAAACTCTAAATGGTTAATGTTTTCCATTATTATGTTGGATTTGGCATTTTGACTATTGTATTTGTTTTGGTGTTAATATTTGAAAGAACCCCAATATATCAGAATGGATCCTTTTTAATTTTTTTTGACAAAAATATCCAATCCAAAATATAATTTTTTTATTTGTCATTTTAACAATATTTGTAACCTTTTATAGTATTAAAAATAAAAATCAGCATTAAGGGTTCCTAAATCCCTAAAATCACAATTCTTTGTGCACATTGTTCGGCTTGCAAATTTGGTCGTAGTCGAGATTCAATTTTCCGGCGAGGTTTACTTCTCCTAGATCTAATTTTATGGCATCCCTGCCACTCGATATACTACTTTTATGCTTTTTCCTCTTTGTTTCAAACATCATTTTTCTTAAAAGTATTACACAATGAACTAAAAATTTTCGCTTGACAAATTTTTTTCTATTGTCACTCTATTTTTCGTACTGCATGTACATTTCTTATATCATTGTTTATAAGTTTTTTATTAATATGAGACTGATTTTTTTTTTTTACTTTTATTTTATGAGTATATATAATAATAAGTGAGTAAAATTTATTTATTGCCTTTTGCTTAGCCATCTTTAACGAAATCAAGCAAAACATGATAAAAGATTTGGAGAAATAATATTTTTCCATTAGAAATAGGTGCAGGTCGGATTGTAGTGAGTAATGACAGCACAAAGATTCCACGTTAATTACAATTTGAAAGATGTAGGCACTAATTAATTAATTTACTTGCAAGCTGCTGGAGATTGTTGACCAGAATATTGGATTTTTTCATTTGTACATTCAGAAGTGATGCCTTTTCCTCCATTCAATTGCAAATTAATATTTGACAAGGCACTTCTTTACTGCAGTCAATAAGCACTCCCACTTCAGAGCTTGAGGTTCCCTTAATATTAATGAACTTGACATCGCTAACCTTCGCCTTTGATGACTGAAAAAAACAATAAATTTAAGAATAATTTCCTTTAGTTCCATAAGCAAAATTTATGTATATATTCGTAGTATTGGTGATAATGATAGGGTTCTTAACATTTTCCATAATAATATCCTAAAAAGTTATATAAGTACAAACATTAGGGAGTAATCTTATAAATATTTTAATTCTCCGTTCATTAAGTGTACCCTTTAATTATAAAGAGTTACCTAAGTCCATGTCCTAGGCAACAAACGACAATGTTGTGATATTAATGCATCTTTAATAATTCCAATACTTTCTCTTCTGCCAATACCATTTTATTAATATGACTAATATAGATTTTATAATATTAGTGCTTTTTCACCGGGAGTGACATAAACAATTTTAACATTATCACATACAACCACGCTAAAGTGGAAATCCATACGCTAAGTGGAATTCCATTGAATGAATTTGATAGGACTGCAAAATAAATAAATAAATAAATAAAACTAATTAAAAACCCATATTTTAATTTGTATAATAAAATCTTAGTTTAATAATGCGATTACCGCCGGCAAACTGCCTACTACCTTTCCAGACAAGAGGATCATTACCATCAATAACGCCTCCTCCCGTGACGAGCACGCCGGTAACCGACTCGAATAACATCCAAGTATCTTCTAAGTAACTACCAGGGTCTGCCTTGGCTTTTAGAGTTCATGCAAATTCAACAACAACGGGGCCTTTGCATGTTCTTGTAAAGACCATTTCAGCTGCTAAAAACTCTCCTTTTGGAATAACCATTCGGGCATTTCCAGAATCGCATGCAGCCCTCCATGCCTTCACAAAATTCTGTAAAACAAAAATGTTAAATTTTTGCCAAATCTCAAGAGAAATAAGAGAGAGTTATTAGCGATGATATATTACCGCTGCATTATCTGTTTTTCCATCAGATTTGGCCCCAAAATCTAACACACTAAAGACTTTCTCAGAACCATCACTTTTTACACCGGTGCTGCCGCCAGTGCTACCACCACCACTAGCGGAACAGTGGGAGCAGAAGCTTCCCTGGATTTTCCTTCAGAAACACCTTCACTTTTTTCACCATCATCATTTTTCTTGTCCTTGGAAGATTTCTTAGAATTGTCTTTCGCCTTTTTTTGTTTTTGAAGGACTTCTTAGAAACACCGTCATCCTCTTTCTTTTTGGATGACTTCTCATCATCGTCGTCATCCTTTTTCTTTTCGGAGGACTTCTTAGAATCGTCATCATTTTTCTTGTTCTTTTTGTCAGAATCCTCGCTTTTGTTTACATTGGCTATTTTATCACTTTTACCATCATTATTTTCTCCGATGGAGACTTTCTCGTCACTATCTTTACCAGCACCAACTACAGTAATGGAATGAAATGCTACAATGTCCAAGAATAAGAGAAGAATGACTTTTGCCAAGGAAATATGATTAATTCTGGACGTGGCCATTCTTCTCTTTACTATGAAACTAATTAATCAAACTGAAAACAACCCCGTTTAATATATTAAACCCTCCAAAGATGGAGGTTTTATTAATGGTTAACGGGGCTGTGAGGAGCTCTCTTCTCATTCTTCCTTTTTATACTAATATTCTAGCCAAATTTGTGGATTAGATTCCACCAAAATTTGGCTTGTTCTAGGACTCTGTTATATACCTCAATCTTCTCTTTTTTGGTCTTCAATTAACAATTTGTTTCTATGTCACCATAAATAGTGGTTTTTAGTTTTCCATTTCAATAAGTTGGATAAATGAAAATCGTTTGAGAATTGCTGAAGATCTTCTATTTTAGTTTCTTGATCAGGTCAAATCTGTTATGGCTGCAACAAGTAGGATGATGGACCCAAAATTAATATACATATTGGAACAAAATTTATTATCACGGGTATTAATTCTTTATTAAAAATTGTTTATAGACCATATTCATCCCACGAATCCAAAAGTTAATTACAATTTGCTTGTTAGAAAAAAGAGTAATCCTTCATTATATGCACCAAACAAAAAAAAAAAGTTTATTGTATACTTTGCAGAGAACTATTATTTCTTTTTTTCATATTCTTATTTGATGATAAAACAATTGCCAGAAAAAAAATAATTGACGCTTATTATGCGTTTATATATAGATTTTATTTTATATTACACTCATGGATTTAGAGTCTAGGAAATAATTGAAGCTTATTATGCATTTCTCTATAAAATCATTCATACCGTCCAATTTTATACTTGATTAAAAATTTTGAAATTTACTAGATATAATCTATAACTGCTGTGTATTGCATTCGTAAAATAATCATTATAATTTAAATTATTTTTATAAAAATAAAACCGGTCGGCGTCAAACGCGGCCGTGACCATGATTGCTATTTTTATATTACACTCGGTGGCGGCAAATGCATGCAGACGTCCCTTCAACTGGTTTGATTTCGTACATTTAAAAGATATCGATATCAAAATTTAACGTCTACAAAAACAATTTTTTATGTTTTAACAACTTTATGCGATCATTCTAAACAAAAATTATAAATAAACAAAATTAAATTGGCAAAAATAGAAAGAAACAAGTTTTAAATAAATCTCTTTTTTTCATTATAAGTTTTTGAACTTTTTAATTATTATTTTTTTTTTAATTTTTGGTTGGATGAAATTATATATCCTATCGTTTATTTCTATGGGTGGGGAAACTTGCGAGCCGGAAGTCCGACTAGTCAGTTCCATATGTGCAAGGGTCCGAAATTCAGACTCTGAATGTTGAGGCGATATGGGCCTGGGCTTGGCATGCGGCCTAGTTGTGGATGGAAGACCTGAACCTAGATCTCTGGGTGGAAGTCCAACAAAAATCCCCTGGTGCAATTCATTTGTGTTGAGAATAATATAGTACTGGTTTTCAGGTGAAACGATTTTGATTAGGTGTTCTGTGATAAACGCAACCTGCAAAGCGAGTTGTGATGTTATGTAATTCTTTATTTTTATTTTATTACAGTGGTCTTATAATATAAACATAAGAATTTTTCATTTTCCTTCAAGAGAAAAAACAATCAAATAATATCAATTATTAACTTAATTACACAATACTACACATATAAGGGCTCTTGAGAGTTGATACAAACACGGCATTACGTAAATTCATTAAAAGTAAATATCACATAGTTTCTAAAATATTATAAATAGCACGTATTTTTTTAAAAAATTCAACTATGCCATTACTATCTCATTTTCACAAATATACCAAACCCAAACTTGCAACTGTTTGTTTCTCCTAAAATTATTAATTGCATCATTTCACGTCATGCATCATATTTCTATGCATTAGTATCACATCTTAAGCCTTCTCGATCTTTATTTAATTAGTACTTGTAAATCTAGGATGTCTTTTGGTGAACTCATTATTGGACAACACTCAGAAGTTCGACCTGATGGGTTATTAGCAGCGGAAGCGGGAGCCGAGGTAAGTTTCATAGGTGTCATATGAATTGTTTGTGGCATGCTGACGTTTGTTAGGAGTGTCACGTGTCAGCCAGTCTGACCTATTCATTTCTATATATTATTACGCCCAAAACCTTCTGTATGCTTAGAGTTGGGGAATAATGAGTCTGTATATTGATTGCTATTTGATTGATTATTGTTATGAGATACTTGCTCTTCATGATGGTGCGACGAATGTCGGAAATTATCGAAATAAAAGAAAAAAGTGGAATATGTAATGAAAATGGCATTGAGGTGCACATTATATACTGGCTGAGGAGCGATTATATATGTGGCTCTATATTGTGCAATAATACACTGGCCGAGGATAGATTACGAGTGTGTTATTATTGGTTGAGGAATGGATCTTCCCGACATTCCGATTTTTATGAATTGATATGTGTTGTGCTATATGTAATATGTTTTGTTAGATGTTTCCCACCACACATGAGCAATTTAATTACTTATATCCTATTATTAGACTTTCTATTGCAGGTTCCTGGTACTTTGCTAAAGCTTGTGCAATTTGGCTGCACGCTGGTCGCGGTCCTCTATATCGGGGTGTGACAGTTAATGGATTAAAAGGTTAGTTAGATAATTTTCCAGCAAAATACGCCATTTACTAAATTAATCAAAATTACTCTAGATAACTAACTAATTAACAATTGGCTTAGCCCATTCTGAAACAATACCATAATATATTTATTTTGAAACAGTCGTTTTTTCACTTTCAGAGATTAATCTCTAACGTAAGTGTAATTTAATAAATATTAAGGGTAATTTTGCTAGTCAACTTCATTGGATTCGTATTCAGTCCATATCATTGATCATGAGAGCAGGATTCCCAATTTTCTCTATCAAACAACCATGCACCAACCGTGTGGAAAAATGTATGATGCCATTTCTCTATTAATAAATATATATTGCCTTAAAGAACTGATGAAAACAAAATAATATAAACTCCTAATTTCTATTTTATGTGTACCCAATTAGAGCATTTATATTCAAGAATTTTTCGCAGCAAAAAATTTAAATTTTATTGTATTGCTTATATTGTTATTCCACAAAATTCAATTTCTATTTCTATATGCAAATCAATTTTTGTGAAGCCATTTTATTTACTCAAGAAAAAGTATACAACTAGTTTGAAAATGGACTAAACCTCACATTAAATGTAAACTGAGTTGTCCTGAAATTAAAAATGGCAACCAAATTAGCCAATGTATGAAAGTTTGACTGCTTGAAAAAGAAGGGTAAATGTGTAAGAAATAAATAGCTTAACCACCAAACTTAAGTTTCAGGATCATTGCACAGAACCATAAGCTTAAATTTGTACATATATAAATCTAGTCTTCTCTTCTCTTTCATTTCTTCTTTTGACCCAACAATTTTGTCTTTCTTCTATGGATTCTAAACCACATACGTTAGTGTAATTTTCTACTGTCCTTACTATGGAGTCTTCCTTAATCCTTTTCGCCTTTAATTATGCCAATAATTTTCACCAAAAAATTAATTAGTCAATTTACACTACATCCCAATAATATCCAAGATTTAAATTGTACTGCACTTAAATCCAAAAATTAATTATTGAACTTGAAGGTAAAATTGTGGTCAAATGTTATGTGGAAAGCCACCTTTCAAATTGATGGTGTGAAAATGAACAAAAACAATAATTGAAAGTACCTTGACAATAATGGTGAATTAATGATGGGAAAATTACAGAATTGTATGGGTATTTTTATGGTTAAAGGCTGCATTCCAGCAATCATTGGGATAAGGCCCACCAATCGATTGTTGAATTTAGTTAACTACGAAATAAATAACTATCTAACCACCGTATAAGTAACGCATTTTATGCTAAAATTGTGGATGTGATACTTAAATTTTCAATTTAATTCTGCCCATAATTTTTTTTTTTAAAATTATCTTTAACGTTTGTTGTTTTATCTCGTATGTAAGCTTTTAAATGTTTAATGTTTTTACAGTAATAAAAAATAAAAATTTAATGTTATATGGAGAATTATTGTTATTTTTTTAAAGAAGAATAGGGAGAATTAGTTTTAATTCTCTTTGTTATTGTGCTAGTGCTCTTCGATCCATGAGTTTTTCTTCCTCCTCAAAACCATTTATAGAAATACTAACTTTTTCCAATTAAAGTGTGATTTTATTGATCATCTTATTTTTTATGAAAATGGTAATATGTGAAGGTTTTGAATTCAATTTATGTTGATCACGTTGTTAGTCCTAATTTAATGTTATTCAACTTGACAGTGGTATCCATTATATTTTATAAAAATACATTAAAATGAATATTCAATAACTTTCTTTGAAAAAAAAAAAAAAACCTTCTTCTATCTCTTACTTCAAGGCATATCTTCTATCTTTAAACTCATGGCATAGGTGAATTAGTAATAGACTTTCTTGACTTAAAATGAGGTCGTAGTTTTAAACTCACTCATGTACGCAGTCGTTTTTCCTCTCAGATGTAGATGTGGCTTAAAAGTTCCAATTAAATCTGTCTAAGACATCTCGTGAATATAATAATAATAATAATAATAATAATAATAATAATAATAATAATAATAATAATAATAAACTTCTTTCATCTTTTCCTTACCACGTACTTCTCTAAAATGGAAACATTATGAGTACTATAACCATTGGTCAGTTAGTATGTGCGTGAATAGTAGTGTTGTGGTGATAGAAGTGTGGATGATTTATATTTTGATATTTTGTTTTCTCGATAGGGATATTATGTATCTTCTTATTTAAGCAGTAATGTAATCAAAACCCATAGAAACAGATCAATCCTAGAATCGAATCATAAATATTAAAAAAAATCAAAATTTAGAAGAAAATTTTAATTGATCTGATGTAGTGTAAAATTTAAGCTATGGTAGAGATATAATTAACTTTGTTAAAGGTTTTAATTTGGTGTCTTTTTTTTTTGTCAAAATAGTGTTTACAGTATATTAATACTGTTTAAATTGATACATTTTGCACATGAAACTCGCCAAAAAAATAAATTGTCTGACAAATACAACAACAACCAATAAAAAAAGGCAATATAACTGTAACAAGTGGAATTGAAACTGTGAATATATATATATATATATATATATATATATAAATGAAAAATAAATAAAATAATACAAAATTGAATTGTGACTAAGTAAATATATATTTTTTTAAATTTGCATAGTCACAACTTCAATTCTACTTAGAATGCATGTTACCGTCATGTAACTCCTTTTTATTCGTCGTTATTGTATTTGCCGGACAATTTGACTTTTCGACGAATCACACGTGTAAAATGTATCAATTTGAGCAGCATTAGTATACTAAAAGCACTACTTTAGCTAAAATAAATATGAGACACCAAATTAAAACTTTTAACAAATTTGAGATACATATCTAATTTTATTAGCATCAATAAGTAAGAGTAACTCTAAAGGCGTAATATGTATCAGCAAACATTTTTTATATTTAATAAGAGGTAAAAGTGGCATAATCATGTGTTAGTTGATTTATGATATGCTTTTAAACAAATTAAAAATTAAACATCTATATGATTTCGAGAAAAAGTTTAAATTATAATTTAGATAATAAGTATAAACTGAAAAACGATAGCTAGTCTTAATGAAAGAAACGTTGATTCTTTCATTTATTTTATTGAAAGACTGGAGAAAATGAAAGCTTGGACTAATCGGTCGGATGTGTATACTATTTATGTAGAAAATAAATAATTAAGAGATGTGATTTCTATTGGGTGCAACAAGAAATGCAACCATGACTGTTTTGTCAAGCTTCGGGATTTGACAATTGGCCGCAAATACGGTGCACTTTGACCATTCGCTTTTACCAATTAATGTTCATTTACTTCCGCTGTTAATTCATTTTTCTTTTTCTTCCCATGAAATTTCGCATCAATCAACAAATATTATACAATCAGAAAAATTTAGAATAAATCAATTATATTTTAAAAATTAATTAAGATACTTTTGCTCTTATTATTACATAATAAATTAAATTTTAAATTATTTTTACATAACAAGCATACAATAAATTACACTAATAATAAAAATAATATTTCCCATTTTCACTTTACACAAATTTTTATATTGATTAATTTTATAAAAGATACTAGCAATTTATATTATATTCTATATGGATTACAATAAAATTTTATAAAAGAAATTAAAAATTTCTATTATATTAATAATAATTTTTACTAATATATAAAGTACGATAAGAATTTATACTTATTTTGAGAAATATGATTTTTAATGAAAAATTTATTTGATTATTACTGCAAGACATCGATTTGTAAGCTAATGTTTAAAAAACTATAATTTTAATTCTAATATATAATTAAGTTAATTTATTTATTAGTGAATAAGTTTCAGAGATCATATCACACAACAATATAAGTTTTTACTATTCTTACCACAATGCATTGACAATTTATTATCTAGTGTTGTTATGGCTTGTTGTCAACAAATATGTTAACAAGCGGTATAAAATCCAAATTAAATATGGGTAAAAATAATCTTATTGAACACTATAATAATAATAATTGAGAAATGCAAACTAATTAAAAATATTGGATATATAATAGTAGAAACAAGCTATAGATAAAGAGTTTAAAATTTTCAATCTCGCATTAAATTTCTTAAATAAATAGCATATTAACTTTTGACTATTATACTAAATTTTATTTATTAATATTCTTTTATCTTAATTTTAATTATTAATTTTTTTGTCATAGTTGTTCAAATTATGAAATAAATTATATTGTTAGTATCCTTAATGTTTTTAATAGTTTGATAAAGTATAATAGTTTAAATAATTAAAACATATAAAATTATAAAATTTAAATATAACAATTCAAATTTTAAAATTTTTACCCAGTACCTTAGGATATAATTACATTTAAAATTGTTTAATGGCTTCATGACAGTAAGTATTAAAATTTACATCCTAATTTTTATTAAATGTTTTATTTTTATATATTGAACATGCAACTTAGTGATTAAATTTGAACATTTTTATCAACTGATCCAAGCTATTAGGTAGACACTATCATGTTCCAAATAAAACTAATTCTTTCAAAACGTGTGAGATACTCAATAAATTAGTTAATAAAAATTAACAATGTTTTCTTAAAAAAACATAAAATAAATTTGTATTTATATAATGTGAATGAATTTTTAGTTTAATTTAAAAAGATGACTAATGTTGTTTATAACGTTGTAACTGTTGTAAGTCGTAAGCACGTGTGGGATTTTCAAGTGACCCACAGAGTGATTACTGGAATACAAATTATGAGAATTATTTTTTTTTTTGGAGAAAAAAAAAGAATTATAATTAATTATTAATTGGAGTCCCCAGAAAATAAAGAAGATAAAAACGATTCTGAACTAACTAAGAAAGACAAGAAGAAAGGCCCTATTCTCTTCTCTTCTGGCATTCCAATTTCTCCATTTTTATAATAATATTATAAATATAAATATAAAATATATATTACTCAAAAAAAAAAAAAAAATCCCTTTATTCCATACCTTTAAAAGTCCAATGGCTGTTTTGAGTAGCCATGTTATTCAGCTTTTATAATTATATATATATACAATTAATACTCTCTCTCTCTCTCTCTCTCTCTCTCTCTCTCTTTCTCTCATATAATTGGTGTCTTTTTAGTTAGAAAGAAAGAAAAGAAGAATAAGGCAAGAAGAAGCTAAGCTAAACATATCATATCAGTAAGGTATGGGGAGGGCTCCTTGCTGCGACAAAGCGAACGTGAAGAAAGGGCCATGGTCTCCTGAAGAAGATGCTACGCTCAAGTCTTATATTGAGAAGCATGGTACTGGTGGCAACTGGATTGCTTTGCCTCAAAAAATTGGTATATTCTCTAATTAGTTGCTTTCTTTGATTGATTAAAAGAAAAGAAAAGAAAAATTAAAGTTGAGTTTTGAGGGTTTATAATCTCATCTGCAGGGCTTAAAAGATGTGGAAAGAGCTGTCGTCTTAGATGGTTGAATTATCTTCGCCCAAATATTAAGCATGGAGGTTTTTCTGAAGAAGAAGATAACATTATTTGCAGCCTCTATATCAGTATCGGAAGCAGGTAATGTTTAATTTAATTACAATATACTACTTCTAATCAATCAATCTTATGTTTGACCTAAAAATTGCTCCGATTACATATAATATATATATATATACGTTAGGTAATTTTTTGACCTAATTAAATTAATTAGGCTGTTTGATTTGCATATATAAGCAGGTGGTCTATAATTGCAGCACAGTTGCCAGGAAGGACTGATAATGACATTAAGAATTACTGGAACACGAGGTTGAAGAAGAAGCTTCTCGGTAAGCAAAGGAAAGAGCAGCATCAGTCTCGAAAAGGCCTAATTAAGCAAGAAATGAAGAGATTAAATGAAAATCAAATGCTTCCTCCCCCTAATATTAACAATAACCAAAACCCTTTTAACTGGCCAGAACTTCCTTTCCTTTCCCCAATTCCATATTCTAACCAAGAGTCTCGCTTTAATGACCATGCTTCCATTCGGAAACTGCTAATCAAACTTGGAGGAAGATTTTCCATTGATGCTAATAATGATAATCCTCAATTTAGTCAGCAACTTAATTATGATAAACCTTCATCGTCTTCTTCGTGCTCTTCAATGGAGGTCGTAAATGATGCTTTTCAATTCGCGCAACAAGCAGTAGAGTACAATACAGATGAAGCAGCAGCTGGGTTTCAAATGTTACAGCAAGAACAAGGCAATTTGGGTTTGGGAGTTGAAGAAATTGCAGCTTTTAACAATCCACAGAGATTAGATGGGCTAGAGTTTCTATTGGCTGATGAAATGTTTAATAATAATAATAATAGAGGAGCATCAGTTTGTTATGGTAATGAAACAGATGTCGCCATGGGTGAGATGTTGAGCTCTCTGCAAGTTTATCCTCCTATGCCTCCGCGTAGTGGTCTTGATGAGCTGAGGTACCATGGATCTCTATGATGTCTTATTTGTACATTTTTATTTTTAATAAAAAAAAAAGGAAATATATATATATATATATATCTGTAGATTGCTTGTGTTGAAATATTAGTAGCTAGAGAAAGAACCCTAATTAATAATAAGTTCGTCAGTTGTGATATTTGTGTTTGCTAATTAATTTTCCTATTGAGAGTAATAATATTATAGATTTTACTTAATTTTATTATTTGGGAATTATTATTGTTATTTGGCTTTGTTTTATGTAATTTTCCCTTAATATATTTCTTAAATGTTTGAGCATATAAATATGAATTTTTATGTATATACAATATATAGCTGGCTACTTAGATAGTTAGATTATCAATGTCTAAGAATTAATTAAGCTTTCAGATTCTGGTATCATACATTAACTGTTTATATAGAAATGAAATTAACAAATCCAATAATAAAGAGTAAAATTAAATGATTAGGAGACAACATGGTCGAGTATATATGCATAAAATGGAAGAAAATAAAAATTTTTCTTTTATGCTTTTTCAGCTCATAATTTCTTGGATAATAATTCTTCAAAGAAAGTCCTAAGAGCTGGAAATATGGATAGTACTAAGACATGAATTTCTTTTTATTTAATTCAATTCAAAAGTTGTTCTTGGATTATTACATTTGGATAACAGAGTCAATAACACATTCGTTCAAAATTTAATATTTTAGCATGGGATATGCATAGGTAATTGTAGAAGGTATATCGTTACTAGTATATTACACTGAATAAAAATGGAGTACTGGTACACACTGTAATTTATAATCAAATTTCACAACTTAAACAGATTAATTTTCCTTTAGGTATGAAAAAATGTGCAAATTATTTATTAACAAGGATTAATAAAGAATAATAACAACATTTGATTAGTTGGATTGGCTCTTGAAAAAACATTAAGAAATTATATAATCCAACAAAGAAAGAAAGTCTGCATTGAGTAAGAATGTAGATTTCAATGTTGTGTCATTTATTATTGAATATGGACAATAGCAATATCGCACAAACTCACTTTGCTATTTAAAAAAAAGTACAAAATTATTAAAATTGGTAATATAAAAAATAAAAAATGCTCAAACTGCCCTCCAAGTATGAATTTATTAAAAAAAATAAAAAAAAATTAGATTTGTAGAGAAGAAAAACAGATCCACGACATTCAAAATTTCGAAATTTTTTAGGTCACATTTCACTATTTTCCAAGCAATGGATTTCTGATCTAAAATCGCCAGACAAAAGTTCAAGCGACGAGAAATATTTTGGTACCTAGCTTGCTATTGTTCTATTGTTGAAAAAAGTCACTCATCACCGCTGATCTACTGTTTTTGATAGATTCCAGTCAAATACGGCAGAATTAGAAGGAAGTAAAATCATATTCAAGATCTAAAAGTTGAGAACTTTCTAATGAAATATAATTTTGTTAGGTTTCATCACTGTTGAAAAATTTCGATGGTCAGCGGCCTCTAGGGTTTATAACGAGTGAAGAAGAATATGAAAATGACAAGTTACTTTCAATAACATTAATAATAATCAATAAAAAATATCAATAAACTTCAATAAGTATCAGTATCAATAACAAATAAAAAAAAAAACTCTAACAAAAAAATTTCAATAAGCTTCACTAAGCTTTAATAACATTCAGTATCATTAGGTAACAAGCAGTGTTAGTAACATTTAGTAGCAATTAATAACAATAAAATAAAACTCAATAAAAATCAATAAATAAATTAAATAAATTTCACTAACAATCAATAATATTCAACAATTAGTATATCCTTAAAACAAACCAATTTAACTTCATCTTGTTCATGCATAAACCTTACTTTCTGCTAGTCATTAGAAAATTTCAATAATGATAAAAACGAACAAATCATATGTCATCGGAAAGCACTCAACTCATAGAGTACATATGACTTACTTTCTCGTAACTCCTATGTATGCAGCTAAAAAAAGGTAAAAAATAGTTGAACGATGACTTTTTTTTTTGTCAATAAACGACGGCAAGTTTGGTACCAAAATAATAATCATTACTTGGGTTTTCGTCAGGTGGCCTCAGCGTGATCGACGACAAGTTTGGTACCAAAATAATCATCATTACTTGAATTTTCGTCTGGTGGCCTCAGATCGGAGATCCATTACCGAAAATATTGATTAATTGACAGCTCAATATTTTAGATCTAAACAATCTGAATTCTGATCCAATTATTCTCGAGCTTCTTGCTGTAATTCCTGGTGGTATATGTGACATTTCTAACCAAAATCATACGTCATGCATATTATTATTATAGACATAACACATTTTTATAGTTTAATTACATAAGTATTTACTTAATAAATAAAAATTAGCATGATAAATAAATGACTATTTACTTGCTAAGAAATTTATATACGAACATTTTAAAAATTGAATTGAAGATATGAACAATTAAATTTTTAGCACTCATAATTGTCGGTACATGTAAAATAAAGTACCCGCCAGAATTTTTATTTGATGCAACTGTTTAATTTATGGTGGTGTAAATAATTAGAAGGGTAAATATAACTTAATAAAAGAAAGATAAAATTGGTTTTTATTTAATAAAATATTTTCACTTTAGAATTTAAATTTTACGATAACGTAGTAAATTTCGGTTCCATCGGTACTGAAAAAGCAACGAAGGGTATTAATTGGACTGCGGATTACTTTGGTAGGTTTTGCTCTGGATAACAAAATTAATATAATAAAAAATTATGATAAAATACTAAAAAGGTATATAACAACTCATATTTATTATATTTATACAATTTTTTAACAAATGCACGGAGCAACTCAAACTTGATATCATGGTTTAGAATACTCCATTATCCAATTTTTTTTCCATGAAATTGCTCCATGTACGACCACTTTTTTATTAATTTTTAATTCAGAAAAAGCTTAACATTCATAATTCTATACCCAAACCATTAAAACTTCCAAAAAAACCAACTTAAATGCAAAGTAGAAAAACTTGAAAAATCTCAAATTAAAAAAAAAAAAAATTAAACGAACCCAGTCATAGTTTCCTTACATTACATCAAATTGCATATACATCTACAAATAAAAAGAATAGTTTTGTTCAAACTACAAATGATTAGTTAAGTTTGGCTTATAAAATGCCAATATATATTGTGACCTAACAAAACATAATTAATTAATTAAAAAACCACCAAACTCAATTGTAATTGAGTAGTAGATAATTTTAGGGATACATTTTCCTACATCATCTGTATGTTAATGTTAGATTACAAATGAAGTTTATGTTATAAATGTACACACACCTAACTAACTATATTTTATTAATGTCATGTGCTCCAAATCTGTGGTAGATGAACAAAGTAACCATATTTGGTTTCAATCAATATCTGAATTAATATAAGCTATTTTAATTATATAAAATTTATTCTTGCCTTGGTTGTTCACTAACATTGTCTTTCACTTCCAGCTCTAAAATTAGCTACATCAATTTTTAATACTCACATTTTTTGTACTCCAATATAGTTTTCCTATATTTATTATTATTTTTTTCAAAAGTTTAATGTTAAGTAAATTTACTATCTAATAGTAAATTTAAAATTGAACTCTCTTTTTTGTACTTGAAAAAAAATCGAACTCATATATGATATGAACAAATTAGATTATACGATGTATCTAATAACAGAGTGCAATTAGTCGATTTAGTTCAAAATTGAAGAGGAAATTAAAAACTGAATTGGTTTCTTTTAGAATCCAATAAAATTGAATATGCAAGTCAAATTAGTTTGGTTCTTCAAATAGATTGAATTTGAGGGATGAAAGGAGGACATTAAACATAAAAATATTTGGATTGGATTGAATCGAATCAAAAAGACTTAATTGTTTTGTATTTGTATTGTAAGAATTATTATGGGTTGGTTGACTAAAATTGTTTACAGTTGTGGGGTTTTAGTTTGTGATTCTGAAAAGAATGGATTCCATATGTTAAGAAATGATTGTTGGGTAAGCAGTAGGGTCATGATTTGTTAGAATTGGTTGACAAATTTTGAAAGCTGAAATTGAAAAGCAAAACAAGCAACAATTATAATATTGCAGGTATATATGTATATCAAAAGTTGACCTTTTATTCAAACACAAAACACAGGTAATTAACGTTGACAATTAACTTAATCATTCGTGTTTTATTTACTTGGGGTTTTTTGTAGGTTGATCAAGGCAGTTCATCCACCTAAAAACTGGGGCTTCACAACCATTCGGGGATTCAGTAAATTGAAACAACAGAAAATCACACATTTCAAAGTACGACTTTAATTTTTTTTTTTTTAAAAAAAACAAAGCTATTTTAGAATCTGAATTTAACTACACCAAAACTAGTTGTTTGTAGAAAACAACGCAGAAAAAGAATAAACAAAGAAGAAAAGGGACAGCAGTTAACGAAGAGTGCAGTAAGCTACCCAATGAACCAAAAAAAGAAGAGAAAAGGTTGTTGAGTGGTTAGGGTCAAAGAAGGGACAATAAAGGATAACATATTTATTTGAGTGAATAATTATAAAATTAACTTTTTATCCGCAAATTACATTTTTAGTTAAATTATTAAATTGAAGTTTATTTTCAATTTGTGATATCAAATTAATAATATCACTCTAATCATTTAACTCAAATGTTGTTTGCATTATAAAATTAAATTTTTAGAATATGATTTTCGATAAGATAGTAAATGATCTTTTATTCAATTTAACCCATTAAAATGTTATTCATCTATTGACTTAGATATATCTAATTATAAACATGTGAGTGTGAATATTGTATGCATTATATATAATATTTAAAAAATGATGATTATATTACATATGTCTATCTTTTCGAACCTTTAATGCTAAAAAAATTATTGCCTTTGCATATGAATGAGCCTAGGTGTATAATTAAGCGGGGAAATAAATTAATTTGAGCAGAAGAAAAGGGCTTATTGCCAATAAGATCAATGGATATATCTTGAAGTTGATTACAAATTTACAATAAGAAATTGGAACAATATGTGTCTTTTTTTTTTTTTAAATTGTAGGTCAAAATAATTAATGGATTCTAAAATTGTCCCATTTTCAAATATTGTAATGGCAGACACTTTTTCTACAGCATACGGTTGTTGGATTTATTATTATTTACAAGCTAATTATTATTATTATTATTATTATTTTCTGCTCCTCATCTGTAAAGTATGAAAAGAATATCCCTAAGGAAGAACAAACGTAACATAAAATGTTGTAAGCAAAAAACCAAATATTTTTGTATCAATTTTAATGACGATCATTAGCACCAAAAGTTTCCGTGATTAAGGCCTATTGCAAGAACAAAGAAGCAACTCTAACACTGACAATAGCCAAACGACGACGCCTTGTGTCATGCCTCTTTAATTTTAATTATTATTAAAATGGTATAATGTTTATTTATACACTGATAATGACACTCACTAACATGTATAAATTCGATCTGGTAGATTTGTCTTACTGTTAGACCTCACTGTCTTGTTCTTATTATGTTATTAATTAACTATTTGTGTGAGCTAATAAAGAATTTGTAACAATGAAAGTTTGGTGTTTTGTTTTTAAATGAATGCAAATAGGCAATCATACCCATTTTCCCTGGAATTATTGTTTGTCAAAAGTGAGTGAGATAAGGAGATTATGATAGTTCCTCGAGTTAATCATACATTAATAATTCTTATCAAATACATTAAAAAATTAATCTTGTATTCTAATTTTAAAAATAAAATTTACAGGATTATTAACTGTTGTTATTTTTTATTTAAAGAATGTGCAATTAAGAATGTTTAGATGATTTTTTTAAGACAATTCTCATTATTTTGAAGAAAAAAATAAAACAGATAAGTAGAGGATGTCATTCAAAACAACGTAGTGAATATAGCGATTGACAATCCTAACTAGATTATGAGCTCTTATATTAGTTTTCTACAAACTCTCAAGCGACTTCTATATATTTGGACGAAGTAAAAAAACAATTGACAATTAGAAATTACAAGCTCAAAAACTAATAAATCTAAAGAACATGATCTTAAAGCATGAACAACTGAGAGTCTAACACATTAACAACCTAAGATTGTGGAGATAATTTTTATCAAATAATAGAGCTTGTCAATACTAGTGTTTGGGTCGGTGCGCCTGTCCTTTATAGTATCCTGAATCCGCTCCTCGATTTTTTTAAAATATAAATAAAACTATTACTCTACAAATAATTTTTTTAATGATTGATTTGTTCTAGAGTAACAAAAAATCTTAATAATTTTTCGAAATTAAGTGAAAGAAACCAAAAGATATGGGTATGGAGCAAGTAGGTTGATGTTGACCAAGCCCAGCTTTAGTTTCAATAGGCCCATTAGCAGAGGCCCGAAAATGATTTCGGTTTTCGACATGCTCTCAGTTACGGTCAGTGATACAGGTGTTAAACACCCTAGGGCGAGGAAGGAGCAAAAGAAGATAGAGGGATGGAAGGCGATGAGGAGAAACAGCAATTGAATTAAACAGGACATCTAATGGCGCTCCCCGCGTCTTCCATATGTTCTCCGACTTCAAAATTACAGGTTTGCTTCGCCGTTCATTATTCCGATTAATTAACTTTAATTTCAGAGTGTGAGAGTGTGGATTTGTTAACCCAGCTAATCTAGCAATTAAGAATTCCAATGGCAGATAATGTATAATTAATTACTGGACTTCCATGTTATACATATGATTTACCGTTTAGTGTTGCTTTGTTTCAATTTGGGTGTGCCATCTTAGCTGTTGGAGGAGATTTTCATCATTTGTAATTTCAAATTGTTTATTGAAATTTGCATTTGGTGTTCATTGCTGCACTTGTTCTTTTCATTTTTGCGACAAGTAGAAATCTAAGTTACAAAGCTTTTTCCTCAACGACGAGTGTTTTTTATGCCGTGCGTTCTCAAATTTGGTCATATGTAAACATGAAGATTTTTCTTTCCCTTTGAAGTTACTCAAATTGTGTTTGGTAACTAAATTATTGCATCTGATAGTATATTTCTGCAAACATTTTATTTTGCCCTATATTCAGATTAAAATATTCAAAAGCCAATCCTGTCAACTACATAGAAGGCCATCTTTACATGTGCATCCACGAAAGTCTCCAAATTGCTTCGTGAAAATGACGAATGCGCAGTTTGGAGACCCAAATAAGATCAGACTCCAATTGAACACTGCCAAGGAGAAGCTGTGGGTGGTCACACCTGACCCTGTGAAAGAGTTTCCTTGGAGAAATGCAGGGGATATGGTGCTAAAGCGATTAATGTTTGTTGGACAAACAACATTGAAATGGTCTCTACTCTCAATGTTCATTTTGACTTTCATATTAGATATTGTATTTTCATTCTCTCGGAACAGGGAGTTGTTAATTCCCATTGGTCTCCTTATCGGCTATTCGATGTCAAACTACCTTAAAGAAATATTGCTTGAAATCGTCAGAACTAAGGTAAAGTCATGCCGGTGAGCTTTTGATATATGTTTACCAGTTTTCTCTGAGAACGCCAAAATATATCTGACGGGCATTTGTTATTCGTATTGAACAGGACAATGGTTTTAGCTTACTGCTTGCAAGTATCAGTTGTTTCTTTGTTCTTGTAAAGTTTTTCTCAGCATATTTTGCAGCTGGCACAAGAATTTTTCTGTTGCATGTTGCAAATGGTGGGTTAATGCAAGTTTTGTGGCTGTGGAGACGGCGACAATTGAACGAAAAGGATGAACACAGCCAAGATAACTTCAGCTCAGACAGTCTGGATGCTTAGGAATAAAGACTGCTCTATTCATTGCTTCTGTACATTGAACATGATTGTAATTTTTCAGTAGTTTGTTGAGGATTTTGTTTATGCAGCACACCAATTTATCCTTCATATTTAGATAGGGGAAAGATGTAAACATGAGAAATCACAAAAGTTAAAGGATTGAGTCTATAAGGAATGGGTTTTGGCTGTTCATCGCAGGTGATTGATCGTAGCATCATCCACCGAGCCAAAAGAGAAAAACACAATAAATAATAATAATATTAATTAGCCCCAGCACTTGCATTTACCATTACTGAACAATGCTGCTTGGGCAGTAGTCACAAACTATTATTCGGCAAATACATATCAAAATTTGCTTTAACTATAATTCCATTGATTACAACATTGCCCCATCCTCTGAAGGAAACAAAACCCTAAAATATGAATGCTCTTAATCCTATACCTATTTGTGTAACATTTTAAATTTTCCTATTGAGTTGTATTCTATGTCCTGCGACTACCTTTCCATGTGAAACTGCCTTCCCAGTGTCGAAATAGGAAGTGATTTCGTGTAGTTTATGTACAGTTTGAATGAGCTAAGATTTCATTCAAGACAAATACTATTCTCTTCCGAAGTTGACTTCAGCCCATGGTTCACTTACTTCACTGGGTTCTTTTCCTGGTACACATAAGGGAAAACTAGTTAGTGCTTTTATTTCCAGAAAGGATAATTCTTCCTTAGGTTTTTTGTTTAAAACTTAAAGCAAACCTGGCTTCCTGGCAGCTTCGAGATCCATTGCTTCCTGATCCTCAACGGTACTGCTACTATGTGACTGACACTGTGCAGGTTGACAAAACTCATGGCTATTCACCGGGAACTGGCAATATGCTGCGTGCAACTGTTGGTATATCTCATTCATTTTCCCAGACTGCTCATCGCGTCTATCCATCTCTATAAGAACCTACAACTCAACAACGTACTTGAGAAAGAAACCAAGCCCAGGGAAAGAATTCGAAAAGGGAAAAACCCAATCCAATGTCTTACCTGTACAGCGTCCTTGTTGAAAACTGGGGAAAATCTCTGCCTGCAATACTCATTAAATAGCAGAGTGCAAATAACAAGCGGAAATGTGAAGCCTGAAGCTATTGGTGATTCTTTAATTCCAAAGACACCGATTGCTATGATTTGTGACAACACCAGTGAAAATATTGTGGTGTTGTGAACCATAGGCCAAAACCGTCCACCACCTTCGTATTTTGGTATATATACATTGAGGATCTGCAAAATTGAAATGACAACATGAAAGGCATTCTTAAATGGAGAACCAGGGTTAATTTAACAGGTTATCATTAAATGTTTTATAAATGGTGCACTTTACTTGCATTTCTATTCTATCCCCCATTCCCTAAACCTAGAAGAGGAAATGTCATAAGCAAATACAAGTAAACTTGGAAATCAAATAGTAGACACTTTAAATCATATTATTACATCACAGTAAAAGCTAGTTAAAAGTAAGAGGGGAAAAAAGGAATGTTTTGTAATATGCAGGGCCAAAGTTAATTGCAGTGAACTAAAGAAGAAAGAATGCATTGGCAAACTCAAACTCACAGGCAGTCTACAATCAGTTCAAAAAATAACTTTGCTTGCAAAGAGGAACACATGAAATTGACAATCAATCAACATACAAACCATGCACACAATGTGAATTAAAGCAGAAAGCATAAAGAGAAGAATCACCTGGTTTCGATATACAAGGAATGCCATGAAAAAGTAAACCAGCAAAAATGGCAATATTAAGGGAGCCATGATTGCACAAGTGAAGCCAATAAGAGAGAAAAGAAGGACCCTAGGAACTTCAGTATGATATGGGAATGTATAGAGGTCATCAGATGAATCCTCTTGGTTCATGAGAATGAATTTTTTGAACATGTTCCAAGCTAGAGGAAATAGTTGCATCACTTCACAGGCCAGACTAGCCCAACCTGATGTTAAAACGTAAGTCATGAAGAAGCTAGCCTGTAAATATGAAAACCATAATTATAATATGACACTGAATGTCATGATAGCAAGAACATTTTTTGACTTCAAAAGCTCTCCAATTCTAGAATCAAGTTAGATTTCTCGAAAGAAGAAAAATATCAAACAATACCATCCCATACCAAAGGTAAAGGTTATTTCACCAGACACTGATTTAACGATACAAATATAAAAATGTCATAAATGTTTCGACAAATTGTAACCTGAGTTCACACTTCTTCAATGACGAAATGATCACATACAAATTTTAAGTTTTGGCATACATGTTTGAAAGATGATATTCATTATCTGCCAATGGTATAGAGCCTATGATTAAAATAATAAAATCATACTACAAACTAATGCACTCATATTTTGATTCTGGAATGAAACAGGACTCGTATTCCATGAGAAATAATAAGCCTACAGTTATGAAATCTCATGAACAACAAGAATGTGATAATAAGACCAAATATTTGCATAAGAATTAGAATCAAGTTTGAAGACCAGTTACAATTACTTAGTATAAACACATTCAATAAGGATTGTCTCCATGGTCTAACGAATATTTTAGCACATCACTCTTTAAGACAGTAACCTAAATAGGGTTGCAAGTTATGAATGGATTGCATTCAAATGGCATAATCCAAAATCACAGGAATCTTACCTGAGTAGGTATCGCTTTGGCAAGTTCCATGGGTATGTCCCTTACACTAGAGAACACATTCAGTTGACTAATAACAGAACCTGAGAACACATTGACGAAAAATACATTCCATATTGTGAAGTACAAGATTTTCAAGCCTGCACTCCTTTTCCTTCCACTACGAGAGACATGCCCCTCTGCTGATGAAAAGAACATCATCATTGGTGGAACAGTATAAAGAAACAACATCAAGATGACACTTGGCAAGTAACCAGTTACCACATGGTTGATGAAATCTCTGCAAAGAAGCAGAAATAAGTTAGCAAACAAATGCACATACTGTAGAGTTTGTCAACCATAATTTTACAAATCTGCTCTATTTTCCCTAATTCTCCAGCTTTTGAGCAAAAACTTCAAGGATATGGCATAATAGAGTAAAGGAAGGAAACAGTGGTCTCTTATATGCAGATCCAACTAAAACACTAGATGGAACTGCCAATAGTGTCTTTCAATTTATTATTTACTTAAAAGCACTTAAAACAATATAGTAAAGATGTGAAAATCAAAGAGAAATGCAAAAAAGCTCAGAGCAACAGCAAGAACCAGAAATATAAGAAACCTGTCCTTTTAAACATATCAACCATGCCACCAAAAATTTGACCTGACAACACAATAAAGGAAATTAAGGATACACAAACTGACTTATAGACTGATAAGCTAGACTAGCAACATCAAGTTCAAAATTTATGTAGCTACAATTTCGAATGTGTAAGATGTGCTCAAATGATTCCACTCGACTGCAATTACCAGTGGTCTGTCTACCATCGTCATCAAAACAGTATTATATCTATATGATGATGTGATTGATGCTGCATAACCTAATCAGCAAATAACACAGGCAAAGAACAGTGAAACCCCATGTAGTTTATACCCTTTGAGCTTACAAATAGGATTGCCTGAAATAAACATATTTGTCTTGATAAATATAATTTGTGCGCTCTTATTCTTTATTAGCCATGAAAAGAATAAAAATATAAGCAGTATCAGCAGGACACGTAACAGAATTTAAAATGACAAGTGAGAGATCATTCATCATAACATTGTGGTACTTACTTCCTTAGCATTCCTCTCAGAAACGGGAATGTTTTTGATAGTTTATCAAGTTGAGTCAAGCCTTGCACAAATGTCACAGGAATAAGAAACAAAAACATGAAGACTATAGCGGCCAAGAGTGTTGCTATCCTACGAAGCCAAAGCTGTTTGTATGGTATAGAGAGATTTGACCATAAAACATCATGTGGTTCTGGAGCCAACTCAGTCACCCACAACATAGGATTTGATGATTGCAGCATCTGTGTGGCAACCACGGCACTATAGCGAGTCTTGAAAAAAACAAAAGCAGCAGGACATTCCTGTATTACAACAAATTGCATTAAATACCAGAGCAAATATTGAGAACAAATTCTACCTTTCAAAGTGCTAAGACTGCATGAAAGACACAATCAATTAACCAAAGAAAAGAATATGTGATGGATACAATTGTATGTATCTATAACTATGACAATGAATTCTTTACAAGAAATATTCAAATGCCACCTGGATGTTCTCTACGAATTTATTTTTGGTAACTGCCAAAATAATGCAAGAAGTTGACTTAGCAAACCAACGTGGTTGACTGCCATAATCACCACATGTGAAGAATGAATCACATAAAGATTGACTTCATGAAAATGTCTTGAAGTTGCCACAAGAATAATAACTGAGAAGTGTGTAAGAGAGTGTGAGTGTGTGTGTGTATTGTCGAAACAGAGAGAAGCTTTAGATTAAGTCCAACTTCTAGACCTAAAGAAACAGAGTGGTGCATTTTGGTTACAGATACTAAGAGGTAGTAAGAAGCCCTCTTCATAGGCACTAAAAAGAGAAGGCATCATAAAACTAACTAATTAGTAGATAGCAACAAGTCCGGTTAGATACAAAAATATATTTATGGGAACCAAAAGGGAATGCTAACTAAATGGAAGCAAAGCAGCATAGTAGATCAGTAACATGGTCAACAAATCATTAGCTTTTATTTTCCTTCTATTTGACTTACATGAAGCATAATTATTAAATTTTAAATCTTACATCATCTTTGGCGGCTACACTCAGATCAGAAAAGCTTATGTCATCCTTGATACTGTCTAGTTCACTAGAGAGCATCTTAAAAGAATTTGTATTTCTTACAGAAAGACAGCATGGCCGTAAACTTGACCTGTCACTGGCAACAGGGATAAGCATCTTGCACATCTTCTCTGCATCCACCTGCAAAAAACAAATAGCCAAAATCAGGGTAGAATGCACCATGGGTAGTGAAATCCAAGAAGCTGCTAGGCTGTGGAGAAAAGTTCAACATGCTCTAAATCCACTACTTTAATATACCTATAACCTAAGGAAATAACCGAAATTACGAGATACAAAAAGATCATCATTGTCGACACCAGTGTATCTTTACAATTCAGTTTATGTAAGAATTTATATACCAACTTAAAAGAACACGTGATTCAAATAATCCACAAGTCTACTTATAATCTTATCATCTAATTTTCCAAGACTCGTACTCTGGGTGCTGCACTTAATAATTCGCCCTTAGCCATATTAATAGAAAAACTACAATTATATAAAAATTGGCATATTTCCAATTACAAATAAGCTTTCTTTTTGAGTTTTTGTCTTTGAGATCTCATATTAGTTATTACTGTATATAAACTAGTATATTGTAATTGTGAATTCTACTGATACTATTGTTTATGTGTTGCATTATATATATATATATACACACACACACACACACATAGCATTGCATCAGATTATCCAAGATTTTTTATGCAGTAATGGGTTTCCGTGCAAATCCTTTTTATTATCAAAAAGTGGATAATCATAGCAAGTCTTGTACATTTATGAACTTAAAGTTTGAGCAGCACTACTATAATAAATAATAAGAACAATATTTTTTTAAAGTGGAAAAGGATGTGTGTATTCATAGAGTTATAAAACATTGAGAAAACAAAATTAACAAACATGACCACTAATTAGAGGAAGCAAGCTTTACCTAGTCTGTAAAATGAATAAAAAATAATAATAATATACGTCACCCGAGTTTGATATAAAGAACCCTGTTTAGACAAAATCTCTTATGATCCTACAACCCTAAGATAATAGTTTCACAATTAGGACAAAGCCAATTAAGCACCATGACAAAGCACTTCTCAACCACAATCATGGGATAAATGAATAAATAAATACATTATTGAAGAAATTCAAAATTGCAGTGATCTAGTGCAGCTGATGGAAGCTACCAGACTGAAGAAGACAATAGCCTACAAAGAACAAGAAGGTATGAAATAAATTCTTAGCATAATAATTAGATGTTCCAGGGTTTGTGGTTTACAGCTTTGATTCACCTGAAATGATGAATAAAATCCCTAATAAAATAACTAACCTAACCAAAATAATTAAGTTCAAATGAACTATCAAACCATTCAAATTAGTTTGCCATTTTGAACTAACTAGTTTTCACTAACAAAAAATAGCACATATGAAAAATTTAATTATAAAGTGATATAGTCACCAGATATATCTCTAAAGCATTACAATAAGCAAGTAAATTATGTTCAGAGATATTAAAGAATCAGCTAACCATTAATTTATGAATAATGCCCCGTCGATACACCATTTGGTGTGACAAGTAGCTTGATGCATAATAATTTGTAAAGAAACTTTTTACTGTGTCACTGTATGATCCTCCTGGAGTCCATGGAATTGATCGGACAAGAATGGTAAAATGACTTGGATTAAGTTCAGACCTGGTAAGATGTGCTAGCCTCATTTGAGTAATGCTTTTATACTCCTACAGAAAGTCACAGAGTTTAAACAATCATATAACGTATTCAGATAAAACTCATAAGGAATAAAAAAAAATGCATCTGCTATGCAACTGAAAGGAGGGGGAAAAAGGAAAAAGATCTACATCCTCACAATGTACAGGAGAACACATGATGCACAAGTTATGGTGTATAGAGCGAGACAATGGGCCCAAAGCCTGAAAAAAATTAACCAAAAGAGTTGCCAATCAACGGGTAACCAAATTTCATTGCGTAAATCATAAGTTCCATAAACTTAGTAAATGGAAATTAAAATCATAAAAGAACACAGGAGTTAACAAGGGAAAAAGGCAAAATTTTCTAGAGGCAGAAAAAAATTTTCCAGTGTCCATAATAATTATTCATTTTTTGAAAATACCAATGGTGAACAGCTCCAAGTTCTCATTTCCAATCATTACCAAAATTATGTAATGGGTTAATCAACAAGAAACTCAATTTCATACCATCTGGAACCTTCTTTGACATTTCCAATTGTAAATACATCCAGTGACTCTGATGGAATCTGTTTATGTTGCATCTCCTTGCCATAATAATTCATTGGAAGCACTAGAAGAAGGCAAATGATTGCAGCAATCGAAAAGATGCGGATACTGTAAAGGAAGAAGATAACCATCCATAATTAGAGATCAACTAGAATGGAAAATGATTCTGAACATGAATTTAATTGATCCCAATCCAAGGAGGGCAAATAACAACACTAAAACTGAAAAAAAAAAAAAAAGAAAAGAAAAGAAAAAAAAGTCAACCAAAAGCAAAGAAAGTCCATATCTAAGTCAAACTCGATATGTTTCTTTATATTATCAACTCTCACAGAGAATGAGCAAAATGATTTGAATTGTTTCTTTTGTATAGCTGTTTATTAGACAAGCCAGATCAGCTTTATGATCAATTTTTGTCCAAAGTAAAAGCATATTATCATCTACTCCCTTGGAGTTAGATGGGTTTTTGAATGAGATAAGTATGCATGTTACACTTACAGCAAAATAGAGAGGGAGAGAGAACAAGTTTCTGGAGAGAATATACAACAAAAATAGTTCATCGTCATTTAATTCGCACTTTCAGTGACAAAAAAGAAGTCATAAATATAATTTGAACTCTATGCACATTCAAGAAAGAATTTAATCACCCGAAAGTCAGCATCCTTTGAAAAGCCAAAGCATCAAGGCCACCAATGGCTAATATTTCTTCTTCAGTTGTTTCCCAGGCCTTTACAATCCAACTAGGAGAAGGCACAAATCTGTCAATGGAGAAGAAATCATTGTTCCTTATTCGCACTGAAGCAAGTCTCCGCCCAAAATACACTACTCTGTTGCTTGGTTGTTTCCTTAATATTGAATACAATGAAAAAAGCAAGATGCAGAGGCCTATATTGATCCCAGCTGAAGTTAATAGGGCAGCAATATCCATCTGTCTCTACTGTATCTGTAATCATAACTAATTTCATTGCAAAAGTATATAATGGAAAGCAAAAATCATTGCAGGGAGAAACATAAAAAATTCAAAGATTGATTTCATTCAGCTACAAACAAATAAGTAACAATTATCAAACTGCAACGTTCATGCATACCAAAGATTTAATTAGACTTGAAAAATACACAAGTCAAAAGATATTACTACTTTTGAACAGCAAAAAGCTAAATAAATTACATGCAAGCAACAAGTGCTGCACCAATCAAGCTCCCGAAAGAACCAAACGGTCAAAATTTTTTAAGAAAAATATCCAGATTAATTTCTCTATAATTTTAAAATGAAATATAGCTACCTAATTCTAACACTGCTTAATCTTACTCAAAAGGATTATCCTAAATTCCAACATCAATGTCTCTTCAGTCAAAACAATTCTTCTGCCTACAAGTTCCCTTACTTCCTCTACTCTAAAATCTAAGAAAAATGAATTTAAATCGACAACAAACCAATTAGCATATATAAAACGCCGAATTGAATAAAAATATAATAAGAAATCAAGGAGAGAAAAAAAAAAGATTAAGCAACGGTACCTGATATAATGCGAAGAAAAATTCACCGAAAACAGAAATCAAATGAAGAGAAAATGGAAGTGAAAGGACGTTTTGAAAAGGCGAAGCAGAAACAACAATTGGAATCATGTCAAAGGCTTATAATGCCAATGACACGCATTTGCTTCAACTTTACATAGGCAGAAAAATTCATCAAAAGAAACAGAGACAAGATTATAAACCCTAAAATTTTTAAAAATAAATAGAGATAACGAAAAAAAAATTAAGTCTGGCAAACTTAAATTGGAAAGAAAAAAAATGCAGTTGGTTACTGCACGCAAATTAAAATTAAAGATTTAGTTTGGAGAATATTATTTGCAAAGCAATAATGAAAAATTGGTAAAGCTGATGTGATGAAGAAATGCCACGTTGTCACTTTCATGGATTTGGGAGAAAGCGACGGAGGCGTCAAGTGGCGAACAGGAAGGGGACATGCCTTAATACGATACGCTAAACCAACCAAACTGTGCTTACGTTGAAACTAACTTTATTAATGCAGCATGTATTATTGGTATGGCGGTTTAGGATTAGGAAGGGAGTATGTTACGCTGCAACCCCATCTACTTCGGCAGTAGATCGAGCACCAATGGATTTTCAGTGATGGCTTAGCTGGGCCAATGCTGGACCTGGCAACTGCCTTGAGTTGACATATTTAAGAAGTTTTGCCAGCCAAACATTTTTTTTTTTTGCCAGCCAAACATTTTTTTTTTTGGAATTATAATGAATATCAGATTTGGAAAATTAATTTAAGCGGATGTCAATATTTTCCCAATTTTAAATAAATGTCATTTTCTTCTTCTTCAACCTAATCTGCAACTACATTTTTCAATTCTTAATTAATTTTGAATTGCTCAGATTTTTTATTCTCCATTCTTCCCAATTTTTGAGCTTCTTAATTGGTTTTCTAATTTTGTTTAGTAATACTTAATTGATTTTATGACTTAATTGATTTTATGATTCATAAATCATAATTGGTTTGGTTTTGGTAAAATATTTTTTATAATATGAAATTAATTTTAAAAATATAAAGATAATGCAGATTTGTATGGAATATTATGCTAAAAATATTATAATTACTTATTTTGGTTTGCATTTTCAATCTTAATTTGTTGTTTATTTGTGTTTTTGTTATTTATGATTTATTAAATATATATATTTTATTATAGTGATAAAAAATTATATGTATTTACTGTAAATTTTATTTAAGAGTTAATTTTATACTGAATTTGATTTTGCCACCTAAGAAGGAAATTGAAGAGAGAAAGAGAATACTTTCTTATAAATAAAATATCTCTTATATGATTTATTAAATATATGTAATGTCTTATACTAATAAGAAAATATGTGTATTTATTGTCTATTGTTTGTTTTCTGCTAGTACTACTAATTTGCAGGTTTCAATGATTCCCCTAAGTATTACATTTGTAGACATTTCTCCTATTGTAGCCTCTAATTTTGAGTATGTTTCTATTGATCATCTTTCAATTAATTCTATATTTTTTAATAATATGAATTTTGGTAATATTCTTGATTCTTTTGATGTGAAAGATGGTTTTGAATTTTCTAATAAAGATATTTTAAAAAAGTTTATGCATGTAATTGCATTGAATAATAATTTTACTTTTTCATGTTAATCGTTCTAGTCATGAGTATTATATAATTCAGCGTGCTGCTAAAGGTTGTTGATTCATTTGTGGTGTTTTTTGTGCTGATAAGGGTGTTTGGTTAGTTGGAAGATATTTAAGTGAACATAGTTGTTCACACGATGTTATTAGCAATGAACATCGTTAAGTAACATCACAAGTAGTAGCTGAATATTTGAAGCATGAGATGAGTTTGGGTGCATACAAGGACACTATACCACAGAATGTTATAGTTTTAGAGTTTTTCGATTGTGAATTGTGTGGATATTGTTAGAGACTGTACGATTGGACGATTTGCGATAACCTAACCGTTTGCAGTGAAGAATTAAATCAAGTACACTCTACTTCTATTTATTTGTTTTAACCGTTTCAACAGAATCCTTTATTTGCTTGAAAATTTTTGTATTTTCACTCTCCGCTGCGCATGCACCAACTCCTATTAACAATTTCTCTTCCATGCAAATCACTTTTTTCCTTAGAATAAACCACAAGTGTCTCAAATAATTTTTGATATATGCTAGCTCTTCTTAATAATTGAATGATTCAAATAATACACTACAGTAGTTTTTTTTAGACTAATGTCCTGAGTATTTTACAATAAAGACCAAACAAAAGCATACAAATAATTTCTAGATAGAAAGAAAAGATCAATAATCATTTTTTAATACAAATATATGACTTTCTTAGTAATCTGATCGGCGAGAAGCATATAATGATAAATTAGTAAGCCAAATGTCGACGAACGATTTTTGATGACAAATCATTTGGAGATGGCACTTACTCTTTGAATTAAAGGTTACAAAGTCCTTAATACGTCCAACTGCAACATTTAGCATTTCTTCTGATAAATTTGCGAAGCAAATTCTAAACCAACCTGGTTCGGAGCAATGGAAAGATGATCCAGGAGATATATTCAACCCAACTTCACTTAATATCAATTTCCATAGCTTTTTTTCTGCCTCAAAGGTGTTTGAGCTTAGCAAATGCCTCATGTCAACCCAGCAAAACAATCCAGCATTGCTATTCAGGCAACTGATTCCTGCACTTCGAAGCCCTGAAACAAGTTTTTCCTTCCTCTTCTTCAATCTGCTTTGATTTTCCTTCATGTAGTTTTTAGTAAACTTGTTGTCAGAAAGCATGTCTGATAACAGGAATTGAGTTTGCGACGAAATTAAACCGAAGCTGGACATTTTAGTTGCAGCAGCCACTACTGCTTCATTACCGGAGTAAATCATGCCAATTCGAAAACCCGAAAGGCCAAGATCCTTGGAAAGACTATAATCAATGTGAATTCTGTTCCATATATCGTTGTTCTCTAGCTGTTTTTGATCCATCAGAGCTTCTTTGATGCTTATGAAGCTTGGATTGTCGAAAACTGTGCCGGAATATATTTCATCGCTAACAATGTGGATATTTTTTGCTATGGCGAAACTAATAACATGGTTAAGCTCAGTTCGAGTAATGGATGTGCCCAATGGATTTGAAGGATTTGTTATGAATATCCCCTTTACTTTCAGCTCGAGAATTCCAGCTTCTTGATAGGCCTTTTCTAAGGCGGACATAGTAATTCTGAATCCATTTGAACTTGTGCAATGCACTGGAACTATTTCAACCTCAGTCCGCCATTTTAGATCTCTATCAAATCTGCCATAAAAATTTAAAGTGTTTGCTCTTAGACTTCAATGGAAATTGGAAAGTAATTTAAACTAGTTAATAGGTTTGGTCTGTTAAGTGTTATATTTGTAGCACTTGTCCGCTTTTTTTGGAAGTTTTGGCATGTATCCCTTTTCATTGTTATGCATATAATAAATAGGATGTGTTCGATAAATTTAGTTATTTTGTAACTACCGCTAAAAGTTATTTAAAAATCTATGATAAAAAAAAAAGTTATTTTAAAAACTGTCATCGAAATAAGATAAAAGAAAAAAAAAAAAGGGTTTATACCCAGGATAGTACGGTGTTGGAAGAAGGAAGGCATCCCCACGTTCAGCTAGGCAAAACATTAAAGCCTCGTTAGCAGAAGTTGAACCGGCTGTTAGGACAAGCTTATTGGGGTCAAATTTAACTTTGTTTTTTCTGATTTCCGCCATGAAAGTCGTCAGTGCCTGAATAAGTATATATATAATTCATCTCAAGATTAGAATAATTATCTTCTTAACTGTAATTCATGATTTATTACTATAATCAAATAAATTAAGTGAGAAAAATACATTCTTAAAAGCAGGTAAGCCATTATAGTCTTGGAAGAGTGCCAATTCTCTGAATATAGATTCTCCATTTCTCTTTAACCCCAGTGAGTCTGGGTTGCTTTCTAGCCATGATTCAAGAATGTCAAGCGAAAGCTGCAAGAAAGAAAGACAAAAGGGAACTTAGTAGGTGCTTTTCTATTTATGTTATGTATGGCCCAAAATTATCAATATAAATGTTAAAAATAAACACGTTGCCTTCCAGTACTGTTCCTTTGAAGTTTTAACCAAAACATGTAGTAATACTATTTACAAAATGCAAGTAATGTCAACCTATGAATTTGTATAATTCAATATACGATTCAGTTCACATTGAATCATATTAAATGTAGAGTACGAGTGAATGATTTTAAATTTTATTTAAGTGCAATCATAAATTATATTATATGTTTCGAAGTGTTTGATGGGTTTATTAATACGCTGTCGGTTAGTAACGAATAACCAACCAATGTATCTTTTCACAGTCTTTAAGGAAACCACCTTTTGTATTGTTGATAAAGTGGAAACTTACACGTGAAAAAGAAAAGAGTAGCAAAGAGCAGTAGACATGAAATGGAAGAGAAGCTAATGAAAAATGAGATATGAAGCTACGCTAAGACCTGATTTTCTGCAAGTCCCATCTGAAGAATCCCATCAGGATTTTGAAATTGATGGTAAGGATTCTTATCGTACTCTTCCCAACCTAGGAAGTAGAGAGAGTCTTGCCCATGTGAATCACTACGAACTTTACTAGACAACATTTTTCACGTAAAATTAGAGAAAAATGGTTTTGGTTTAGTATGTGAAGGTGTTTAGATTTGAAGGGAAGATCGGAAAGGAAATATTTATAGAGAGAATGAATCATAACAGTTCCCCGACAGCACGCATTGGGTGAATTGATGGTGCTGTTCCATTTTGACCAAAGAGACTCTTGTTCTTGCTTGGACTTGGCCCCCTTCCCTTCCATATACTTTCAATTAGTTTAATAATAATTCCCTTGTTTTTATTTCTGCCTCTTCAACATTTAAAAGGAAACAAAAACCAATAAGGAAAAATATCAGAAAATAAAGGAAACAAACAACAAATAGGAAAAAAATCAGAAAATAAAGGAAACAAAAAACAAAGTTAGAATCTAGAATAAAAAATATAAGGAAACAATAAACAAAGTTGGAAACTAGAACCAATTTGTAAACAAATCATGTGACATCCCTAACCCAAATCACATGTTATACATGTCATCATTTTTAAACATAACGTCTTTTTACGATTTTATCGTATAAGTATTATTTTAATTAGAAATTTCTTACATGCTAAGTAATTGAAAATATTTGAATATTATAAGAGATTAATTTAAAGTATGCGAACAAACTAAGTCTTTAAGACTTGTTTACAGTCGGTTGACGTAAACGAGTTACGTCTAAGGTTTTATCTGTCGCGATAACACGAATAATTTAGAAGAATTTGTTTTGAAATTAAATGATTTGGAAAATAAATGTAATAAAAAAATATTATTTGTTTTGGGAACCGTACATTTATGACGACGTTGTAAATTTCAGTTTCACCGGCATCGCCGAGGTACTGAAGCTGGTATCGGGCGCCGACCGGGCCGCGAATATCTTCGGTCCCGATTTTGCCGAAGCTTTAATTATTTATTATGATAAATGAAAGAAAGAAAAGGGATATATGGTAGAAGTAAAACAAAAGACAAAATAAAGAAAGAAAGAAATAGGTTTAAAAGATAAAATTAAGTTTAAAGTTCAAAATGAAGTAGGAGGTGGAAAGTGTGTTTATGGGGACTTGAAACATGATCTTTAGAGTCTAGAAGAAGGATTAAAGGGGTGGAAACATAAGGAAATGAGAGAGAAGAGAAAACAGAGAAAGAAAGAGAAAAGAAAAGAAAAGAAAGAAGAGAAAAGAGGTAGTCCTTCCCTAGGTGTGCCTAAAGTATTATGCTTATGATGATCCCTTTCACAAAAGTCGTACCATTCAATTAGGTAATTGAATTAGATAAAATATGCTTCCTCTTCAATTGAGCTTCTCAGCTCTTGTCAATTTAAAGCTCATCACACCTAGCTTATTTTACAGTAGGAGAATTCAGGAAGTTCAAGTGGCATTCCGCTCACTTTTCTTCCTTCTTTTCTGTTGCCAGTCCTCTTCCTTACCAACAAGCAAGGGTCAAGCTGATCATGGGAATTGAATGAATTTAATGACCTTTTTTTCGTGCTGAAGCAATGTGAGTTCGGGTGGGACAAAGAGGTTGAGAAGTAGTGTTTCAACTTCCTTCTTTTTTGGGCCTTCAGAAAAGCTAGACGACTAGATTGATCTTCCTTTGTTTGGGCTTCCCTACCCCACCATCCGGAGAAGGAAAACCTAAACATGTCGTCTATGAAGCCTCAAAGATGCTACTTATGCTTACCTCAAATGCCGTTGACGTTGATGAAGGAGACTACTGTCGATTGACGATTGAAGGCACATACATCCCCTATTACTGACCCAAGAGAGGGACGTGATTAGAAAGATAAGAGAATTGAAAGAGAGAACAAAAAGGAAGAAAATCAGAAGAGAAGTGAAAATAGAGTAAGGAGAAAACAAGAAAAAAAAAGGAGAAAAAGAAGGTGAACCGCCATGCATGGTGGTTCCTAATAGCATGCAACCAACTTGTTTTTATTGCTATATTTGTGTTGATTTTGCATAATTTGTGCTTAAAAATATAGTTTTATTTGATTATTTGCTTTATGCTAGGAAAAGTTGGATTTGGCATGAATGGAGCAAAAAGAAGCATAATTGAAGCGTTTTGAAAAAAGATTGAAGCTGTAAAATTTTTCGGAATGCGAAGAACAAGGCAGTCCGATTTTTAGCCGTAGGCGAAACTAAGCGAAAACGAGAGAAGCAATCTGTTTTAAATGGGCTGCTGGCCCGAAACATCTCAAGGGTTATTTCTGCTCGTTTTAAAGCTTGGAAGACCGATTTATTATTAATTTTAGTGGGTCCTGTTATTATATTAGTTGACCTTACTTTTTGGGATATATTTAAGTTAGTTTTAGGGCTTTCTATACACACTTTTTGCTATCACAACTTGGGTTACGGATTTTCATTGTGGAACAGTTGATTTCACAATCTTTTTCATCTCTTTCTTCTTCTTCATCATGTTTTCTGTCATAGCCATGCGTGACTAATTCCTTTTATTCAGTTAAGGCTTAAACCAAGGTAGAAGTTTGATTTCGATTGTGAGATTGTTGAACTTAATTGAATTTCTTAATTTATGTTGCATTTATATTTTTTCAGTGATTTGTTGGGAAAATATATCCCTTAGCAAAATTTTATTGAATGAATTAACAGGGCCCGTTGTTTGTTTGATAGCAATTTTCATAGCTATTCAATAGAATCAGATCCGTATTTGTTTGGTTAGATCGATAAAGTAGTAATTAATATAATCTGATTAGGTGGAACCTTTTGGATTATATTAAGGAACAATATAATCAGGTTTAAATGGATGCTCGTAGTTTCTGTTAATTTGGGTAGGGCTCTACTAGTTTTTAATGCGATTAACTGTTAAATCTTTCGTTGTACTTAGGATTACTAGTTAATTAGGGGTTGTTATTAGATTGTATCTTAGCAAAATATTATTACGGTAGAATTGGTTGGGTCGACGTTCTTCCTAACTATAACTTATCTTAATATGAATTAAGAAACTATTTTTGAATCAATGATCAATCGAATCGAACTTCGCGCTGCGGTATGCCTTAACTGAATTCGTTTCCTATCATTTCAATTTATTATTAATTTCTGTCGCTTGTTTTAATTTTTCAATTAATCAATTTCGTTTTAATTTTTAATCCCCTCTTTACTTTATTTATTTTTAATTTCAAATCTGGTTATTTACGGCAAGCTAGTCCCTAGGGTTCGACCCTTCACACCCTATTTACAAGTTTGTTTTGTAGGAAGACCAGGTTTTATTTTTGGTGGATTTGACACCCATCAGTTCCCTGACCACCGAAGAGGGTAGAGCTAAGGTCTAGGTATCGTTTAGAGGTGATAGGTGGCCGAAAAGGAGGGAGAAAATCGTCGGAAAGGAAGAAGTTACTGGCTGGAATAGAAGCCATTGCAGGCATGGGCTAGAGGTAGGAGAATGATCAAAACAGCAACCTTTGCTGCATTTTGATTAAAATTTCCCCTAGATACCTTAATTTGGTAAAATTATATTTTGACTCCTAAAGTTTATAATTTAATGCAATTTAGTCCTTCCAATAAAGGTTTAATTATTTCAATTCAACCCTGATAGATTTAATTCCTGATAGATTACATTTTGACCCATGAAGTTCTGGCGCATTTTCAAATAAGTCATTCTGAAGTTTTAATTGTTTTCAATTAGGTCCTTCCGCCTAAATTGAATTTAGAAAATTATATTTTGGCCCCTAAAGTTACTGTCGCATTTCAATTAAGCCTTTGAAAACTTTAAAAGTGTTGCAATTTAGTCTCTCCGCCCAAATTAACTTCTTAAAACTATATTTTGACCCCTGAACTTACTGCCAGACTTCAATTGAGCCCTGAAAACATTGAAAAAATATTCAATTTAGTCATTTTTGGTTTAAATTGAATTTATTTCTATTGTTTGGACTAATTGGCTAATAAATTGAATTTGATAATTATAGATATTATTAAATATGAATAATATATGATAAATTAAGTTTGGAAATTTATTTAAATGGTATTATTAAGTGTTTTTAATATGAAAAGTATATGTTTTAAGTTAAAATTCAAAGAAATAAGATAATTTTGTTATAGAATCAAATTATTTATAGGAATAAATGTTTAATCATGCATCAGATCATATGTGAATTGTTTATATGATAATTTGAATATTTGTTATGTTATGTAATATAGGAGCATCAAGTGTTAGAGGGGGACAGGGTAAACAATCCTAAATCCGACCTAGCTAACAGGTTTGAGGTAAGTGTAAACTTACTGATTTTGTTTGTGAATTGAGATATTTATAAACTGATGATTTTGATTGAAATTAAAATGTTTGGACCGGTACTGAAGCCCGGTCACTTGATTTATGTGATATTGATTATATATGATACTAAACTATTTGGATTGGTATTGAAGTCTGATCAATTGACTTATTTGCTTTGAATATATGATATCTGAACTATTTGGACTAGTAATGAAGCCCGGTCATTTGGATTCATTGGATATTGAATATTTTGTAATTGATCATTGAGTCAGTATTGAAATCCAACTAATTGACTTATTGAGATTTGCTATTGGATATATATACTGTTTGGACCGGTATTGAAGTCTGGTTTTTGAATTATATGAAATATTGTGATAAATGTTCATATGTTATGCAAGTGCATTCTTACAAAATTTAATTAAGGCCGTTGTGATCATCATGACCAGTATTTGCAAACTTCACGAAAGAAACTTACAGGTTTCTATATGAATTGACGGATGAACTTTCGGGTCAACATATTGCTACGGATAGACCTTAGAGTCAATATATGACTATGAATGGACCTACGGGTCAATATATGAATATGACATGACCTATGAATCATTCAGGTCTAGTTTTTCTGATGACCTATGAAAAATTCAAGTCTAGTGTTACTGGCTAGTTATTGTTACATACTCTGTGAAATTCCTAGGCGCAATACTTGGCTTGATGGATCACAATGAAACTGAATGGAATTATATGACATTTGCATATGCATACTGTTATGCATCTATTGTGGATTTATTGGAAATTGTTGGTTAAGTCGGTTATAGCTCGTAAGGTAAACAGAATCATATAAAATAAGTCTGCCATCAACAGGTTTGGTATATGATTTTGAATTGTGACTTATTATCTTGTTTTGTATTATTTTAGTTTATATTTGCTGAGTATGCAACTTATCAAATTGCAATTCTATAATTTCAGGTTTTTTTGTTTGGCAACTGACGGCGTCAGTTCTACCTCCTTTCTGCTCAGGTTGGTCAGCTGAAGCCTAGGATCTCTCTCTCCCTCGCATTTGCATCATTTGTTTAATTTTTTCATATAGATTTATGTTATATGATATGTAAATTATTAATAAGGTATGTAATAATTGGTTTAAAAGTTATAGTTGATAGTATATGCCATCATATGCATGTTGGTTTGTCATTGCATCGCAGATAGAGAATCTAATATGTAATTATGTTAACGTGTTTGATTTAGCTTGTATACTATGTAAACTTATAGCATGGTTATGGTGATTGAGACTTGTAATAATAAGGTCTGAAAGTCATAATAGTTATTTACATAACATTTTATATGTTATAAAAAAAATGTAGCACTATTTTAAATGAAGCATTTAGGGTATATTTTGCCACAAATCAATCACAATTACTGTGATTGATTTGCCCAAAAAAAATAACAATTCCGTTTTCCCTAAATTTTCCTTTCTAACATGGTATCAGAGTTGGTCGCTGGCCATTAAAACCATCAGCAATCTCTAAGCTCCTCACTTATCATTACTTACCTGCAGAATGGCAGAAGAAACCATTGCCTCCTCAACCAAAACAAACGAAACAGGGGAAACCAGTAACCCCTTGAGTGTGAGTTAGCTTCTGGAAATAATATAGAACATCAATCTCAACCAAAAACCCACATAAAGCAGTAATAACCAACCAGTGATAATCTCAACCAAGCTCAACGACCGAAACTACACAGTTTGGTCCAGACTTATGAGTTTGGCCATCTGGGGTAGGGGTAAGCTCGACCACATCTTCGGAGAATACCACCAAAACGGTATGAGCTTAAATATGAATCTCAGAAGGCTAGATATCTGGTGGCCAATATGGTAAGGGGGAGCATAACTACTAAAAACATAGTATTCAATGCTTCTCTATACTCAACCAATATTCCCAAGACAATGCAGGAAAATAAAAACTGGAAACAAGCTATGGAAGAAGAAATGAAGGCTCTGGAGAAGAACAATACTTGGGTAACAACCGAAGTACCACCTGGAAAGAAATCCATTGGATGCAAATCAGTGTTTACTATTAAGTACAAGGCAGATGAAAGTATTGAAAGATACAAGACGAGGCTGATAGCCAAAGGTTACACTCAAACTTATGGCATAGACTATTCAGAAACTTTCTTCCCAGTAAACAAAATAGACACAATTCGTGTTCTATTATCTGTAACAACTAACCAAAACTGGCTGTTACATCAGTTTGATGTAAAAAATGTTTTCTTGCATGGAGAACTGAATGAAGAAGTTTATATGGAGGCTCCCTAGGCTTCTCAGAATAATTTAATCCCAAAGAAGGATGCAGGCTGAAGAAAGCATTGTATGAGTTGAAGCAGTCACCAAAGGCTTGGTTTGGGAGGTTTGCTACAACTATGAAGAAAATAGGTATCGTCAAAGCAACTTTGATTATACTCTGTTTCTCAAAAGAAGATGTGACTATATGACATGTCTTATCATATATGTGGATGACATGATTATCACGGGAGATGATGAGGAAGAAATACAGACTCTAAGGAGGAGACTCTTTGAAGAATTTGAAATGAAAGACTTGGGAGATTAAAATATTTTTTGGGATAGAAGTAATGAGATCCAAACATGAAATTTTTATCTCTCGAAGAAAGTATGTGCTAGATTTGTTGGCTGAAATAGGATTACTAGACTTTAAACCGGTTAATACTCCAATAATGGTGAATGATGGGTTACAGATTTTTGAAGGAGTTGAACCGACAGATCTTGGTCAATACTAGAGGTTGGTAGGAAATCTCATATATCTTTCACACACCAAACCAGACATAGTCTATGTTGTAGGAGTGGTCGGTCAATTCATGCAAAAGCCACAAAAGGAGCATATAGAAGCTATACTTAGAATTGTGCAGTGTTTAAAGGGATCACCTGGCAAATGAGTGATATTTAAGAAAAATGGGCATTTGAAATTTGAAGCATTCACCGATGCAGATTGGGTAAGCAGCCCAATTGACAGACAATCACTTCTACTTACTTTACACTGGTTGGTGGAAATCTTGTTACTTGGAGAAATAAAAAGCAAAAAGTAGTTGCATTATCAACCATTGAGACCGAGTTTCGAGGCGTTGTCAGAGGACTAACTGAAGTTCTTTGGTTAAGGAAATTGCTGGAAGAGGTTGGTTATAAGTCAGACACTTGTAAACTGATGTGTGACAACAGAGCTGCAATCAGTATTTCAGAGAACTCAGTCCAACATGACCGAACAAAACATGTCAAAGTGAATAGACATTTTATTCAAAAAAAAACTTGAAGCGGTGATCATATGTCTTCCATTTATTCGGTCAGAGGAACAGTTGGTAGACATTTTGACAAAGGTAGTACGAGTCAAAATATTTAATGAAACTTTAGACAAGTTAGGTATTGGAGATCACACTATCCAATTTGAGGGGGAGTGTAAGTCAGAAGAGGAAAAAGATCAGAATATGCAAAATAAAGGAAACAAAAAACAAATTTAGAAACTAGAATAAAAAAGATAAGGAAACATAAAACAAAGTTAGAAACTAGAATAAAAAAATTTGTAAGCAAATCAATCACAATTAATGTGATTGATTTGCCCATTAATGTAAAATTAATGTAGCCCTACTATAAATATTGTACAAAAGAGAATGAATTGCAAGATAGAAAATAACAATTATGTTTTTCTTAAATTTTTCTTTCTAACACCTCTTAGTGTATTTAATATTGTTCAACGATATGAGATGACATGAACCATTAATATTAGCGGCCCTGACCCTTAGAGTGCTATATTCCTATGCATTAAACTTTCGTCCCATAATTAAGCTGGAACAGTTATATGCCAATTAGGTTTACATTAACATTTTTTAATAACATGAAACTATAACTAACTATTAATATAATAGTTTATTAAAGAAAGAAAAACGGTCTGACAAGCAAAGAGGTGGTGTGGTGGTTAACCCCTTTCTCATGACATTAGGTTCCAAATTGGATTCCACTCCCGTTCTTGATATGTATGGAAAAGAAATATGTAGAATTGTGGGCAGCCAAATATAGAAATGGCAGGGGTGACCCACCCATCTCTATCATTTCTTGTTGGAAAACAACTCCTAAATGTGTGCACAAGTCTTTTGTCAGTTTGACTTCCTTTACTGTTAATTAATTAATTTCATCCTTTCAACCTTTGATTACTTTGGCTTCCACATTAATTAAAACCATAATTATCCAAGATTTAAGTATAATTATTGAAAATTAATCTGAAAATGAACCAATCTCCCTGCTAAATCTGAAACGAAATGTATTGAATTTAGTTGCTAATTCAGCTAGCTTGATCGACATGTAGTGTTGTTAATAAAATCACTTTCCACAATCCAAGTATACTAATTTATTTTCCAACTCCTTTCAGAAGATTGTTGAGTTGAAGTCATATTTTTCGGCTGTTATTCATAATTAAGGAAAAAGAGAATGAAATTTTTTTTCCCAAAACTAATTATTAGATTCTACATAACAATGATTATTTTATTGAGGCAGCGCATAATTTTACTGTAAAACTAAAATTATATACTGTATATTTTGCAAATATATATATATATATAATTAATTAATTAAAAAATGATAAACATTCGAGGGGATGCCATCTATTTTTTATTATTTTTTCAAAAGTTTTATTCGTTTAAATTGTCTTGCAGTTTTGAAAATTTAACTATGTATACTAAAATAGACATAAAAGTATTTTGTACTGTTTGAATTTTTATAATCATTTAAAATTTATAATACAGAGTTAGGTTTTAAAAATTTCGACCTATTATATTCATTTCAGAATTCTTGAAATTAAAGAAAATTTAAAAAAAAAAAAAGAGAGAGAGAGAGAAAAGAATGATGCACATTGGGGGAAAAAATTAAGTTTGTGCTTTATAAATTTAACAGATTTATATACAAATTAGAATTCTTTTATATGTAAAGTGACGGAGGTTAGAACATTAGATAGGCATGGAGGAGAAGACCCCAAAATGCCTTTATTCGAAATAAAAGGAATTTGTACATGAAATTATCAGCGTAAGTTGCTTGAATTTGTATATGCGCTTGAAAATGGAGAACCCCAAAACAAACCCCTCCTTTATCAGGGTTGTTGTCCATCACTTTTGGGATTGATAATAGCTCCTTCTATTATATTTTACTAATTTTTACATCCATTAGTTTATTGGAGTCATTTGTTAGATATGTTTTTAAATTTTTTTAGATTCAAAATCCATATTTTCTAGATCTAATTGACTTTTCATTCGATCTATCGGCTATCTGGACATCAATGTTCTGATATTATATTAGAGTTAGGTCTAACTCATCCTAAAAATTCGGATTGTCAAGAAAATAATTGTCTTACATTAGATGTAATTGAAACTGTTCATTCTTTACCGATGTCGGATCCAAATCTCCAACATTAATATGGTTGGACATCTATATAGTTGTAGACATTTAATTCTAAAAATATATTTCTTATGTATTTATTCTAAATTCTCATACATCCCCTTTCTTTTTCTTTTTTTTATACTCATCATTTAAATTAGTCTAGCAAATAGGTTCAATAACCGAAACTCACAAATAAATTCGACATATTAGACTCATAAGTTCAGCTCAAACTAGACTAATTTATTAAATAAGCTTGAAAAGATATGTTTATTTATTTGTTTTAACAAATTTTTATGGGTTTAATTGGGTGGAATAGCTCATAAGTGGATTGGTTGGTTCTTTGAAAGCTAATAAAGCGACTTGAGCAATCGCGGAAGGTATTTTAAGTATCTAACATTACCTTTAAAAGAGGAGCAGAAGTTGGAGAGTATAATTAGGGCGCGCTCTTATTGTTGACATGGTGTAGAAATGGGGACATTTCGCACTTGGATGGTGATATTAAGTATTTTGAACCAAGCTTCAAAATTTTAGGGAATAGAAGCTTTATGTGTGTTGATGATGGATGAAGCAATTTCACCTATCCACAAGACAAAAACAGGATAAGAAACCCTATCCATAATAATCTATGTAATTCAATAATCTAGGGAGCTCATTTAGTTTCAACTTTGAAATTAAAATGTTCCATTTTAGGCATAACTAGCTATACCTCTAGTGGAGTAGTAATGTCATTTCATGGAAAAATTCCTTTCCTTTGAGGCCCCCTTTGGCCATTGATTGACATTTGTTATTTCTTCATACCCATAAAGAAACACACTTTTTTTTTTAAGGAAGACAATTAGACCCTAAAGCTTTTTCAAATGAATCTTAATGTTGACAATCATTTAACCCAATTCCATCATTTTAATCTTAATTTCTCTTATTTTATTGTCTAATAATAATTAATTTTTTATTTTAATTTCTAATCTTTTACATACTAAGAAGTAGCTATATCAAATGAAAGGTTGATTATAAATTTACTTTAAATCCTTTTACGATTAATATATAGCTTACAAGTTATATACTAATTGATATAGTTAAAAATGGTGTCCCACACACAAGGGGATGAACAAATGCACATGATTTGCAGAGAAAGAAGAGTGTATAATGCACATAATTAAACATGTGTGCTACAAATATATTATATATAGAGGAATTACGGAACGCAAAGGAAGTATATAGAGTGTGATAGACATTTAAGTAGCCATGTCCCTTGGATCACACAGCACTATGTTCCCTTTTTCCACATCTATACAAAAAATATGTATGTAGTTGACTAATATACCGAGTAATACTACGGCATACACAGTAGGGTCAGCTCTCTCCTTTTAACATGCACCAAATTGATGCTAGTAATGTGATTGGGAAGAATCGAACTCAAAACATCAACATCTTATACTCTCCGTGAAATATATAATAACCAACAATCGACTAAATATGTATCTTTTTCTCTAATCTTATTCTTGTTCACTCAGAAAAAATAATTTCATTTTTCATTTTATTTATCATCTTTTTAATTCTCAAAACTAATAAATATACATTAATTCTGTTTATTAAAGATATAAATACAAATTAAATGTGGGTAATTAGATTGAGAATACATGGATCTAACAATTCAAATAAAAATAAAATCAAGGCTACAGGAAAATATATAAATGAAACTCAAATAAGTCCATGAGTCTATAAATTACAGATCACATCTACCCACTAGCTAAAAGCAATTGATGAGTAGTACCAAAAAATGGTATGTAAATAAAATAACAGACATTCTGAGCTGTAATTTCTAAGGATTGATCATCATTTAAATCACAAAGAAAGTCTTTGATTTTGAAATTTTTATAATCGTCTTTACATCTTCAAATTATGCCTTTTTAGTTTTCCTCTTACCACTTTGTACAATAAAACATAATACCCAAAGTCTACTTTTGCATGATTGCGATGCAATTTCAATAAATAAAAATGGTTTAATATATTGATAGTACCTCTCAACTTTCACAATTTGTTTAGTTGAATCTTAATTTTTGTTTAATATTTTATCATACCCTACAATTTATAATATAGTAAATTTACCCGTCACATAGCATTTTTATGAATTTCAATTTTCTTGCATGATAAGAAATTAAATAACATTAAAATTTCAAAGTTAATGCATGATTTCATGAAGAAAAAAAAAATTAAAAGTTGAGGAGCATATTTGCGTATTAAAACAATGAAAATTTTAAACATTATCCATTTATTAATGTGAATGCACTCCAAATAAATTACACAAATAGATTCGATGATGGCATGAAATTTCCAAGCGTATTAATAAAAAATATCATAGATATGGCAACTTGGTAGTCAAAAGTTAACAGAACTACCTCATAAGTGTTTGGCTAATTTTGGGTAAATTATTAATAAGTGAGTTTTGTCTAATGTTTTGATGTGCTTACAAGAATCATGATAGTAGTAGTACATGCGCTTTCAACATTCTGTTCCTCACAAATCTTTTTTTCCCAACATTGTTCAAAATATCTTGGGAAGTTGAGGTAAGCATCCACGCAACACTTGATTATGGATCATTTACTGAAATGAGTTCAAATATAAAATATCAACATCATTTAAAGAGTTCATAACAATTTTCTTAATTAAAAAATTAAGAAAACAGATATCAAATTTATACAATTTTTTTAATTTGAAAATACAAGTTTATATATCACGTATGCGAACTGATGGTCATTACTTATATTCATGACGAATTAGAATCCGTGTTTAAATGGAGCCTAACCGATGACGAGCACGTGACGTGTTCAAAAAGTTCACATCAGCTTACCCATTTAATCTCACTCTATCTGTTAAAAATCATGTTTGGAAAGAAGAATTTTTTTTTTTAGTTGCAAATGTTATTATTTTGGATATTTATTTTGATAATTACTAAAAATAGAAAAAACATAAGAAGTAAAATAATTATTTTGTAGGGGCTAAATAATAACTTTCAACAAAATTTAGGAACCTAATAATTTAGAAGAAAATGAGTAAAATTATCATTTGAAACCACTTAACATCTAATATTGACGGAATTGCCAAATAATGTCAGAGTAGCAAAACACAAGGACTGAAAAACATTTCTGCTATAATAAAGTGATTTGATTACAACATTTAACATAACCTAGGTACCTAATTCTTTTTTTCCCTATTTATCATTTAGAATTGATTTGTTATTTATTCAACTCATTTTGGTTAACCATGTCTTTTGATTTTATATTCAACTTGGAGTTCATACTTGGAAGATAATGTAAATTGTAAAGTGATTGATCCTTCATTATTTCCAAATCTGTGTGTTTTTCATAATAAATGTGCAAAAGGATCTATATTAATCAGCTTTATTCATGTATCATGTTTTACTACCTGGCTTGAGTTCTGTTTTCTATTATTGCAGACTTGCTAAAGAAAATTCTAACCTATTCTACCTAAAGCTAATCCACTAAATTAAGCTAATTGGACTATAGACCAAGTAAATGAATAAGCGAAATTGGATGTGTTCATTACACAGTCATCACTAAACTCTCATGATTTTTAATCTAATTTAAATAAACTTTAATTTTTCTAAAGGATGAAACACATTAACTTCAAATGAAAATGTTATGCAATTCAATTGAATTTCAGATTTTAATGAAAATTATATCTAATAATTTCTCCATTTAGCGTAGGAACAAAGAAGCTAACAACAGAAGCATACAAAGGGGCATATAACCCGACAGAGCTGAGTATTTTACGACCTTAAAAAAACATTGGATTGGAAAAAAATGGCAGGTTGTCTTAGTGGCATTAAGACAGAAGAAACTTACAAGTCTTATTCTCCATTATAATTGTCTCACAAGTGCTTGTTTCTAGCCAAAGATCCTTCAAAAGTAAACATAAGAAGCTGTCTTTCCTTATGGGCAGTCTTATTATGAGCATTTTGTAACGAGGCAGGCCCATGTTTCTTGTCCCCTTCCCTATTTCATTTTCAACTGAGGTTCTCCCCTGTTGCTTCAAATAATTAGATACTGAAATTCTAATAAATAGTCGAAAAAATCATCCATGACTTCCCCTTCTTTCTAAGTCTTCCCTTCAATAAGAATCAAATTAGTCTATCAAAGAGCAGATATACGCAACCAACATCAAGATAGAGTTACTGCTTTTCCCCTTTTCACATTGTAACAAATGGTAAATTAAAATTGTATACAAGGAATACGGGCCAATATCTATAGCTAAAACTTGTTCCAAGCTAAAAAAGCCCTCAAGACTGAAACCAAATTTGATCCATGCTCCAAGATTGAACAGAACACATAAATGAAATGTTTCTAATAATTATAAAACTTCTGAGTGATATGCAAAAGAATCAATATATATACTGTCAATTGGATGGTTTATGAATGATTCTAGAGAGAATTCAAGCAAAGAAAATTGGTAGGGTGAAAGATTGAAATTAAGAAATGAAGGACACCTCTAATCACTAAATCACTTTCTAAAAAAGAAGAAATGGCCACATTCTACAAAATATAACCATTAAAAACCTAAGCTATTTGATAAAGCAGAATAAGAGATCTGAAATGAAAATGGATGTGAGAGATTTAACAATGATAACCCAAATCAATGAACTTTCTGTTAACAATAGCATGAGATGCACAAAACTATTCATAGAAAATAGTATTAATAACAAACATTGACAATATATAACAACAAAACATTCTTAAAAGAATCAACTCATATTCCACAGAAAAAGAATCAACTAAAAGTTTGTAATCCAATTAGCAATGATGCATTCGTTGCATCATCCGTTGTGGTTGTTCGGTTGCCGTAGAGGAAGCACTAGATTTATCTAGCACCATCTCTTTGACGAACACAACTACAGCAACATTGGCGTCTTCGAGTGTTTCGTAGTGAAATCCTCACTCTGTATCGTTGAGCTTGCCGGCGATGGGAAGCACAGCCAGATATGGAGGCCGGCGTCGGGACGCACAGACGGTTATGGAGCTTCTCAACGGCGGCTATGTCATTTTCGTGAGGAAGATGAAGATTAATGGAAAGTATCTTGTTCAGCCCTCATTTTTTAAACAATTGCAAATCGACCCCTATAATTCTTGTACTTTAACAAATTAATTCTAAAAATGTTGAGAAAATATAAGAAAATATATTTGTTTACCTAAGTTTGTTAAGAAAATACATTATTTTCCGGCGAATGATTGTTGACAAGCTGTTAGTTAAAGTAAATAAATTTACTAAAGAAATAATAAAAATAAATTTATTTGTTATTAAGATATGGCTAAAAGTTGAAAGAAATAAAAGAAAAATAAATTTAGTTTCCAGTGACCGGAAATGGTGGCGGCAAAAAAGAAATAAAAGTAAATTTATTTATTGACCGGCAACCAACAACGGCAGCATCAAACGGTGGTGATTATGCATCAAACACTTAAGCAAATAAAAGAAAATAAGTTTATTTTCAAACAGCTGGTTAAGAAAAAAATAATATAAATAAAGGTATATTTATAAAATGACCCTAAAATATGATATAAAAGTGATCCAAACTCAAAAGTTGTATTTACTCAAGGGAAAATTACTCTGTGGTCCTCCAAGTTTCCTATAACCTGTTTGTAGATCTTACAAATATGGTAAATATGCTGAAAGATTCTTAAAAGTTTATTCATTTCTGCTTTGAGTTATTTTTGTCAATTTTTCCATCCTTTTGCTTTTATTTTGGTAAATAAGTTATAAGTTTTATTTTAAAAAAATAAATAATTAATTAAAAAAGTTGCAAACATCTTCTTCTCCCTTTCCTTTGTCGAATTAAACACAGAGCCATCACCGACATAATAGTGCTAGGACAACCCACCTGAGCTCACCGGTTGACTTCCCTTGACAAGAACATTCTAATGGTACTCCTATTGCCACCAATCTAAGATAAGAGAAGAAGATAAAAATGGGTTGGGTTCTCAAGTTTGTGGGCATCTGAAGTAATGTCACCATTCTTCGAGGCCACTCCCTTATGTTTTCAGATTCCTCTCTCCTTCCTTTTCAAATTGATATATAGTTTGCTTGATATGGTTCCGTTTTGATTTTAATAGTAATTATGGATTCGTATTCTAATTTGTTTTCAATTTCAGTATTAAATTTAAGGGTGGTTTCCAATGGGGAGGTTAAAATATATTAAGTGGACAAAAAAAATGGACAAAATTCAAAAGGTAGACATATTTACGGTTTTTGCTAAACTCTTATGCGAACATCTAATAATCAATTAGAAGTTAGCATAAGAGTTATGTGAACTTCAAGTTAGCATAAGAGTTATGCGAACTTCAAGTTAGACTTCCAATTTAAATTATTTATTTATTTTATTTAATGTCATAGATTTCCAATTTATTATGTAATTTTAATTTGAGAACTTCGATTTTACATTATGTCTGGCTGTATATAATTTTAATTGAAAATTTCTTAAAAAATTAAAACAAAATTACAATGTAATAGCAACTCTGAAATATATTAAAATAAATTACTAAAAAACGATAGACATATATTAAATGAAACGGGCCCCTGATCCAGGACACGCTGCTGCTGCGATGATGACTCTCCACGCTCCATTGTAATAATATTTATCTTTAATTATATTCTAAAATTATACTATTTTTAACAACCCTACAAACCTAATGCATAATTAAATATTTTCTAGTTAAAAGTTAATTTCTAAGTTAATAGCACGTAAATTTAACAACAAATCCTATATTCTACATAACATGGCAATTAATATTATTACGCGAATTAATTATACAAAAATTAAACATATATATTGTTTCAATTTTTTTCTACACATACTCTCGCAAAATTCTAAATTTCTAATCATACACCCTATTTTGAAAATTAAAATACTAAATGCAAAGTTCTAAATTTCTAATCATATACCTTATTTTAAAAATTTAGTATTACTAAATGCAAAATTCTAAATTTCTAATCATATACCTTATTTTGAAAATTAAAATACTAAATGCAAAATTCTAAATCTCTAATCATACACCCTAAATCCTAACTAAAATTAAAATACTAAATTCAAAATTAGAAAACATACCTTTTTCGCTAAAATTTCTAATCCTCTGAAGTTAAAACTTAATATTTTGAGTGATTTTGTGGTTTGTTCAAATTTTGAACAAGTTCGCTAAACAGTTATGCGAACTTTGATTAAAAAATTTTAAAAAAAAATTAGTTCGCTAAACTGTTATGCGATTTTGGGTAGTTCGCATAACAGTTTAGCGTTCACTTCTTCAGCTGTCCACTTTCTAATTTTTAACCTCCTTTCTGCAAATGATTCTTAAATTTAAATTTCATAGCTTGAAATGCGGACCTTGTTGTTGACAAGATCATTTGAAATTTACAATGGTGTGTAATGTGAATTGTTTTGTTTTGGCTTTCCTAAAGGAAAAAAACTTAGCAATCATGTCTCTTAGTTTTAGAATTGTGACTGTTTTGGTTTCTTGGTATAGTTTAATGAAACAGTGGTGATGGTCCTCCTAAATAGTTTTATTGTTTAATATGCATATTTTAGGCTTAACCTGTTTTCATGATTTGGATTTTTTTCTCTTGTAAAATAATGTTCGATTAAAATAGTGGCGATGGTCAAGAAGAAGATAGAACAAAGGGGAAGAGTTTGTTTAATTATTTTTATGTTTTATTTTGTTAAAATTAAAAAAGGTTTTAATATAAACATTTTGTAGTTAGAGGACTTAAATTTGAAATTTAGGAGAAGCAAATTATAACTTTTTCAACCAAAATAATAGCAAAAGGATGGAAAAATTAACGGAAGTACCTGAAAGCAGAAATTAATAAACTTTCGAGGATTCTTCAGCATATTTACCATACTTATAGGACCTATAAACAGATTATAAGAAACCTGGAGGATCCCAAAGTAATTCTCCTTTTACTTAAACCAATATTTGGTTTTGTAGTATTTACTGCACTTTCCCAAGAAGAAATTACGTGTTCTGATAGGGCGCGTTCTAGCAACTGAACATCTGGTTTGGTTCATGCATGAGAGTTCACGAGAAGTCTACATATGTTAGGCCTGGCCCATTTGTTACTTGCATTCTTCATAGCCCAATCTATCAAATACGTTTGATCTGATCTGATAACCATAAAACGACGACGTCTAACAAGTGGGTGTATTGTCTTACACGTGGCCTCCTGGAAGCCAGAAACCTGAACGGTTAGGCTTATTATATTATTCCGACATACAAAAAACGACATCCTGTTGATTTACGAAGGTGAAGTGTTTGGGAATATTGCTATTAGGCCTCTGTAATTTTGTAAATTTTGCAAACCCATCCCTATGTTTCTTGTACCGTCTTCATTCAATTTTTCTAATTAACCGAAATGCCCACCAAACTATATTGCTCTTTAGTCTCAAGCTTTTAACTTATTTAATTTATTTCAACTATATTAGTTGAAAAGTTCCACTAAGTTGATATTTTTATTTATTTTATCATATAAGGAATTTTTAAAATTAGCATTTCAACCAAAAAAATTAAATCTCCTTAACGAAAAATATCAGTCTCTTCTAGTTTTGACAATAATTAAACAAGAAAAGTAGTCGAAATAGAGGGGTCATTGTAGTTTATTATTTATAAGCGAAAATGGTTGGCATCTCAATAATGTTATAGCCCTTAATAAATAAAATAATATATATACTTATTTTGGTTTGGAGTGACGAATATTTGTCTCATAAACATGATTCTAACTAAAAGGTACTTAGTTGTTGAAGGTGGTGAGGTAGGTAAGATTGACGTGGCTAACTTCCAATCATGTCCATAAGTAACCACACCTAAAGTGCTCAAGCTCAACTATAACAAACTACTGTACCTCATTTCATCCAATTCTGAACACTCACGGTTATATATATATATATATATATATATGAGCATGACTTGGACCAAACCTAAAAAACCGACAGTTGGTGATGCTTCTTTCATTTTTAATTTTCTTTCATCCACTTCATCTACTAATTATTACTACCTTGCCAAAGCAATTTCCTTTTCTTTTATGTTTAATTCGGTTCAACCATTAAATCAAATTTCGGTTTGATTCCGTGGATTATGGTACAAATGGCATTTAATATATAAGCTTTTAACTGAAATCAACCGTACATTTACAAAATAAACTCATATGGCTCAGCCTTCGGATGTCAACCAAATTGTGCTCAACCTTATCCACATTTTCATCATGATTAATATTGCTTATAAATAGTTACCGGAATTAACAAACTAAATGGCCACTAAAGTAAAATCATAACAAGTGTTATATTTATATTATATGTCGGTAGTAGCTGCTATTAAGGAGGAAAATCAAAACAAGTATATGTCAAGAAATAAAGTAGGAGGAGTACAAAAATTAAGGAGATCATGTCTGCTGATTAAGGCACCCAAAAAGGGAAAAAAATAAAAGTAATACATACATAAACTGGGTAATATGGACATTAATGATTTTAATTTGAAATGGGAAAAGAAAGCAATACGAGTGGAGTGGAAGGTGTGAGGTACATAAAATTTGCAAAATAAGTTGCCGTCTTAAAAGAAAAGACAAATCTTTCCACTTGTCATGCTCAACCATATTTCTTTGCTTTTTTTATTATTATTTCAATCAGAAAAATCAAGTATTTATATTAATTATATGGTTACAATACAAAATAGTCTGCAAAGAAATCGGTGCTCTTAAGGAAAGAGACCAAGTATTTTTTTTGTTGGCCTTGACTTGACTCTAAATTATGTTTGCTTATTACCATTCCTCAAAAACGCCTAAACTGAAATCTTGTTTGTCCTTCGAGAAATAAGGTTAGGAGAGAGTAACAATGGAGTGATCCAGGTCCAGCTGCTTGCCCATCATTAATGGGGCGGGTACACACACTCCCCATGTGCAACATATGCATGTTTTCTGTGGCCTTCCAAAGCTACTTTAATTAATCCTCACTTCCAACTTGCCAATCTACTCTCATCTTTTGCAAAATTGTACTCTTGGGATGTTTGGTTTCCAGGAAAATAGTTGAGCAAGTACAAAATCAAGAATTCCATCTTTGGCAGTGTCGGTGAGACTGGGGGGCTAAATTTAAATTCTATTTACAAATTTGGTTCAGGCTCTCGAAAAGCAAAAACCTGTACTCCACCATTACTATAATATTTAACTACATTTGTATGTAAAATTTTAAGACTACTGCTAGCAAATAAAGAAAAAAGCATATCATATGGACTTTATGCAACAAAAATCCACGTTTGGTTTGATATGTTTCCACAACAATTTTTTTCTTTTCTTACAAAAGAATGGAAGCAAAAACAAAAGAATGAAAAAACGAAATTAAAATAAGAAACCATACATATAATCAAAGAGCATTGACACTATGTAATCTCTGTTCTCCCAACTGCAACTCATTCTTCTGTCCACTTTCTTTAAACGCTATCTTCTTATGTTCGGTAAAATCGTATTGGGGTTCTGGAGGGTAAATTCCGGTCAAGAAAAGTTAGCATTCTCAGGCTGCGCTGATGATCTTCCAATGTAATTTCACGTAATGTGATTAGTGGTGTGTGTCCAATTTCGCCTGCGCATCTACAATAGCCTTGTAACCCCTTATAATCCATATAACATACGCTTCATTCAACTTGCTCCCCTATCAAGTCAAGACCAACCAGTAGGAATGATACACCTTGGAACAACAAGAAGTAAAAATGGATCCCCTGTGCAGACAGGAGACTTCTTGCTGAAGCTGTTAGAAGAAGAAAAGCTAATGCAAGTTCCTTTGTGTATATTCTGTTATGCTTCTTCTTCTTCTCTTGAGCATTTTGTTCCTTCTGCGGAAGTTTCTCAACCATATCTTCAAGATTTGGCACAGATGTCCCTGTTTGAGGCTTTGTCTCTTTTTCAGCCAAGGAGACAAGGTCACCCTCAGAAGAACGACCAGACTTCTTAGTGACAACCCATTCATAGGCACTTCCAAGCTGGAATAGACCAGAGATCATAGCATTGAACTTGGTCACAGACATAGTGTTCTCAAACAGAAGGTAAGGGACGATGAAGGGGAAAGATTTTGGTGCAGGAAGGATATTGAGAAACGACATTGTAGCTGGAATGTAACACACAACCCACGCTGGAAGCTCTGCCTCGGGCACAAACATTGTCATGGGCAAGATTATGCAAAATAGGGTAAAAGAATAAAAGGGGAGGATCAGCTTTCTCAGTAGAAAGAAAAGGAATATCAAATTGAATTTCTTCCATATGCCAATCTGCCAAGCCAAGTTGAAAACAGCATCAGCAATTAGAGCCACTAGAAATTTAAATAGTTACAATAAAAAAGAAAAGGTTCCTAAGTATCTACCTTTGATGTTATGATAGCTGGCAAACAGAGCCTAAACAACTGCATGGGTCCAGAATGCCATCTGTGTTGTTGCTTTCTGTAGGCTTCATATGATTCAGGCAATTCACACTGACACTGAAAATATGAAAAAACTATTCATTAATCCCATATGAAGAACCAGCTACTCCTTTCAGTGACACGATATCATAAATCAATAAGAGAAAGCATTCGTTCCAATCAATTAAGCAAGAAGTAGTATTATACCTCAACATCATTTAGGAAAATGAATTTCCAGCCATGAAGATGAGCACGGACAGCAATATCCATGTCCTCAACAGTTGTTCTCTCTAACCACCCACCAGCATCCTCTAACGCCTTTATCCTCCATACACCAGCCGTCCCATTGAACCCAAAGAAGTTAAGAAAAACACCATTCACCTGCTGTTCAACTTCAAAATGGAATGCCAAGTTAACGTTCTGCAACCTTGTAAGTAAGTTCTCATCCTTATTTACAAATGACCATCTTGCTTGAACAAGTCCTAAATCATCATTATCCTGCAGTTCCACACAAAGCGAATAGCACAATCAAATTTCAGTCTTTTACTTATATTTACTGCTAAAATTCTTATCACAACAAAGAATCAAATTAAACTACCTTGAAGTGAGGGACCGTTCTTTTAAGGAAGTCAGGCGTGGGCTGAAAATCAGCATCGAAAATAGCAACAAATTCATAGTCTTTAACGTAGCTACAACCCATTGCGGACTTGAGATTACCAGCTTTATAACCTTCCCTAATAACACGATGCCTATACACAATGCGAGCACCCTCTTGTTGCCATTTGTTCACCTCTTCTTTAATCAACAATTGTGTAGTGGGATCATCAGAATCATCAAGAACTTGAATTAAAATTTTCGATTTAGGCCAATCCAAATTACACACAGCAGCTATCGATTGCTGATAAACCTATGTAGTAGTATAAAAAAGTCAAACTTTGAACCCTAAATAAGGTTACTTAATAAAGAAAAAATAAACAAATTAAAATTGAAGTTCAAAGTGAGAAAATGAAATTTACCTCTTTCTCGTTGCACATGGGGATTTGGATAAGAACCATAGGAAAGAAGCCATTTTCACCGGACTCAAGATCTGCGACTGCGTCTTGTTTGGGAACGGGTTTAATCTTCTTAAATCGGATCCAGAAACAACCTAAGCAGAGAATGAGCCTATCCAAACTCTGGATAAGGAAGAGAATAATACATACATTGGCGAGGAATTGCAACGGAGGAGCGAGATACTCCACACGAATCAAAACCCACCGAGAATACAAGGAATCGAAAATGTCTTTAAACCCAAACGGGGTAGCTAATAAGTACTGCAATTGGAGACGTGGAGCACCAAAATGCCAGCCCTTAAGAAAGGCAGTCATCTCGAACCCTAAGAGTAAAATTGATAGCCATAAGAACACCTTGATACAGGAGTAAAACCGGGTTTTGACAGTTGGGTTCTCATTTTGCTGGTGGAGATCGGCATCGACTTCTGTGTCGGCGTCGCCGTCGGTCCGGCCAGAGCGGATTCTGCGATTGATGGCGGAGCCAAGGGAGACGATTGTGGAGGTAATGGAGGTTAAACAACCGGCGGCCTTGTGAGCTTTGAGGAGAAGAACCCAGGTAAGCTGCTTGGCGTTCTTGTTACGAGACTTGTCTCTGGCATGTGCCGGCGAGCCACCGGCAATGATGAAATCTTCCTCAAACGGACCTTCTAGCTCGACCATTGACCAGTTGGGGTTCTCCATTTTAACTATGACGGGCGTGCCTCTATGGCCATCCTTAGCCCACCAATCGAACGAGGGTGCCATTGTCGTAAATTTTGCTTTTTTGGGTCTGATCTATAAAAATAAACCAGACACACAGACAAAACAAGGAAACGGAACACAACAAAATAAGAATAAATACCCTCCAAAAAAAAAAAAATCCTTCCTCTTCTTCCTCTTTTCTCTTTTTCCTCCTCCTTTCACTCTCGGCTCAAACAAAAAGGCTACAACTTTGATAGCATTGTCAGATTAAGAATGGGAATGCAAAGAAAGACGCGTGGAGGAAGAAGCAGAAGCAACAAAGCGAGGCGTCTCGAAATCACAGCGACATGGGTACACAGGAACAGGAGATATGTTCTTCACAATAAGCGAGAAAGATAATAAGAACTAAAAAATGTGATAGAGATAAGTCCAAAAAATGCTTTCTTTCGGTTCCAGCTTGCAAAATGAGAACGAATTAACAAGTTATAGAAAGAGGGAGAGAGAGAGTGGTGTACAGAACAGAAGAGAGATTTACATAAGAGATGGAAACAGCTCACCACGTCTTTCATAAAACAAAGAAAGAATCCATTTTTGTTAATAATTTATTATTCTTTTGGAAGAGAATTTTTAAAATAAATAATTATACGGTATTATATTTTTATTTATATTTGTATTTTTTGAAAAAAAAAAAACCATACCACGTTCTCCTGTAAATTTCGGGCAAAGTGTACGGAAATAAAATTTTGAAATGGAAAATACAGAAGCACCACAACACTTTCAAATTAATCAATTTTTTTTGTGAGGGTTCAAATTTTCAAATCAAAGAAAACAAATGGCAACATTACTGCAGCCTAGACAACAACACTTTTTTTTTTTTATTATTATTATCCACCTTAAAAACTAGTACTAGAACTTACCACTACAAACAATTTTTTCAGAAAAAAAAACAAACGTGGAAAGAAACGAAGGAAGCAGAACAGAAGCAGTGTAAAAGCGCGAGTAATGAATAATTACACGCGGAAACAGATTTAGGGGACTCCTTTTATTTAATCCAAACGGTGACGTTTCGTCTTTAACCAACATAATTAAAAGTGGAAAAGTTGTCCGCTTTATGGTGTTTTTCATTTTGTATTTAATTATTTATTTGAATAGGAGTAAAGAACGTTTGGAGTTTCAATCACGCGCAACAAAATCCATGACCGATTCCCGTGTTACTGTTACGTGCCGTTAATCCGAAACTGTACAAAACTAAAACGGCTCTCCAATTCTTATTTTTTTACCCTTCCTTTTCAAACTGAAAAGGTTTCTTCGTTTTAAGACTTTTTGTCTAGAACAATACAACGCTCCAAAATATGCGCGTGCATTTTTACGCAATTAAGTGGTTTACCCATACACTCGTTTCGTTTGTATATTTAGTTGTACTAATCTGTTTGGTTGTATTGATATGTCCGTGTCTTGACTCATGATTAAAGATCTTTGTCATTTGAGAATACTCCTTGGTAAATCATTATTATAGGTTCATTACTTCCTAATTCTTGCTTACGTAAGCGTGAAATCCAGGTCGGATTTTGATTAAAATTAGATATGATTAATAAATTAAATAGTCTAATTATTTAGTCAATTTAAATTAATCATTTTAAATTAATATATTTGTGTGTAAGTAATTAAAAAATGTAATTAGGTGAATCATTTTGAAGGTTTATGCGGTCAGATTTCAGTTTACGCAGTTCCCAGATTATATTGTGACAATAACATTCAAGGTTTTTTAAAAATAATAATTACTTGTACGTCCTTTATTTTATGCAAATTTGCTATTAGGTTCTCATATATAGAAGAATATGCTATCAAATCTTTATAGTTTTGTATTGTGCAACTTTAGGCCATTCCTAACTCCAATTTTTTTGATCAAATTTTAAGTCAAAAATTGAAGCAAATAACTTTTAAAAAGACAAAATTACACCAAAATTTGCGTTCTTCCCAAACTTGCAGACGTTCTATTTAGTTTTTTTCATCCAAAAGTTCATTGTACAAATTCACAATTTAAAAATATGCATGTATAATCATTATATTTTGAGTATCATGGAAGATGTTTTTATTTTCTTTTCTATTTTTTTTTTTCTTTCAATAAAAAAATAAACAACTATTATTTATTTCTCAATTTTCTAAAGATTAGTATTGAAACTTAAGGATTTTGTGTCACTTTAAAAATAATTATTGTTGTTTAGGTGATTTGTTTTCTTTTTATTTCTGATTATTTTTCTTCAGAAAATATGTATTTCTATGTAGAGATCTAAGTATCATTTCATTTATCTCTATTCATTTTCTTGATTTTTTGATTTACATTTACAAGAAAAATATACATTTTACACTTTTTTTCCTTTTCTAATATCCAAATTATGCAACAAAAAAAGTTATTTTTTCTCTATATTCTCAAGTATAATTTCTCTTCTTTTTTTTCTCCTTCTTATCCCTCAAACATTTCTAAAAAAAATATCATTATAAGGGTAAATTCAAGACTAAAGGCTTTTTATTATCTATGTGATATTGTTTTGATTTTTTATGAAATAAATGATATAAAATGTTTTGGATAGTTAGATGTATGTATTACGTAGCTAAAACATTAAAAATGTTAAATCATATCACTTATAAATTCAGAATTCTTTATAAATTTTACGTGAAAGATTAAACTTAATAATTTTGAAACTCAAATTTGATCATTCATGGAAATGAAAGTACAACTAACGTTTTATTCAATTTGTATAAATAAAAAAAAAAGTTAACTGAAAAATAAAAAAATTTTAAAAATTATTTCATAAATAAGCAAGAAATTCATCTTAGTCAACCTCCTAACCTAACCTAGCCACATGCCTCCTCCTCCTTCATATATTCTTTCAAATAAAAACACTCTCATAGGCATCTTAGAGAAATATGTAATTTCTATTCTCTTATTTTCCACTATTTTTTATGAGGATATTTACATATCAATAAATCTGTCATTTCTTTCTGAATTTTATACAAACACTTGTAAAAAATAACAAGTGATTCAACAAATATTCATGATTTTTGGAAGAGAAAATGGTTGAATATTAACAAACGAACCTGGTCTTTACTTAAATAAGGGAAGGAGTACGAATTTTTATTGACCCATTGAGGTCACTTCTGTAACATCGAGTACACCATTTTTATTGTGACAGCCATGTTATTGACCCATTGAGGTCACCATTATTAATATTGTGACAACCAACTTTAGGGTGACGTTTGGTGTCTCGCAAATTTTAAGCAACCAAAAGAATTTTGGCTCAAAGTTGAGGGAGTAAAGTATACATTGTCTCCTCCATCTAGATGCGTCCAAAGAGAGAGAGAGAGGGCTGTATGTCAAGGATAATTTTGGAATATGCCCTGCTACATGATAAAGTAATCATGGGCTACGCTATTCAATTCAGTTCGTTCATCTCCGTTCCGTTATGCATCGGGTTTCATGCTTGTTAGTAGTATGCAATTAATATCATTACTATATTCAAAAAGTACAGTTGTAAAGAAAAAAGAAGATGAAAAGTGGTCACGAGAGGTGAAGGATAAGGGGTAAACAAGTCATTTAATACATTATATTTATTCTTAATTTTTTATATATATAAGAAAAAGAATATTTGTAAGAACTAAGAATGGAAGAGGCATGAGATCATTGGGACATGTTTGGATGTTGGATGCAATGAAGTAAGTGAGACTGGCGAACTAGCGTCTAACAAGAATACATGATAGCCCTGCGACAGCACGTGACGTGGTTAAGGTAAGATAATCAGATGAAGACACGTGTTACAAGTACAACATGCGAGACATAGTCGCAGCCGGCCATAATCTCCGCTGCCATGTCATCAGTCTTCACCTAACCTAGTTTCGTTCATAGTAAAGCCTTTTGCTTTTCCACCGTCTAATCTAATCTGAACAAACAATTACTAAAAATCAATTTAACTATATAAATTTACATACAATTAAAATTTTGGATTAAGATATTCTCTTTTCTTATTTCCTAATAATAGAGATTAATAGTTTAGTCAGTGCATAAGTATAACTTAGAATTAACTATTTTTTAAAAACATCGAAATTAATTATTTTCACATCCATGTTTATATAGATTTTTTAAATGGATTCGATATTGTTTTGTAGAAAAGAGAGATTAATTATTGTTTGTTGTATTGAATACGATAATTTTGTTTGGAATGTATATAAAAAAAGAGGTCAAATGAAATTTTGAGGAAATTAAGCAAGAAGAAAGTGACAGAAGAAGAGACATTTATCAGCGGAGTAGATTTTGGTAGTAATAGTAAAGGATTAGTATGACGACAATAATGTTATGGATGCCAGGTTGTCATTTGGACATTTAGCAGAACCTTCTTCTTTATATATATATATATATATATATATATATATATATATATTCTTAAACTATTGAACTGAATTCTAAAAAAAACAAATTAAAAAAATATATATACAATTTACAACAGGTACCCCTTCTTTTTTTTTTTTTTCCTTTCACATATGTATTTCATACTATGTTTTTTTTTTTCTACTGTATAAATACTACGATCATTATAATTAGTAAAAAAATTTTTATATCACCGACTATTAGTTGGTTTAGTAGGATAAAATATTAAAAGCTTTAAGTAAAGTTTAGAATTTATTATTTAAAAAAAATCAGGATTCAAATTTCTATTGTGAATGGAGAAAATTAATTATATGTAATGAATTTGGTGGTGAAATTTAAAAAAAGAAATGCTTTATATTTGAAAAGAGTTTTGCAATAAATCAAAATTCAAACAACGGTTAATTTAAAAAAAGGACCATTATTTCATTAAAATAAATAAGTGTTATGAGAATCGTGAGTTGAGGAAAACAACGTTTGATTGCTGTTAGAACGTATTACTCTATTAAATAATAAATGGGGTAATTACTTTTGGGTCCCTAAGGTTTTGCGCAACGAACTCGTAGGTCCCTCTATTTTGGAAATTATATCATCGGGTCCCTAACTTTTGAAAAATTATACTCTCAGGTCCTTCCATCCAATTCTGCCGTTAGTCAGCCGT
>CANUEY010412925.1:0-13650 GCA_948099555.1 Croton setiger
ATCATCTGTGTTACTTTACATATCCTCTTTCAGGTCTTCCTCGTCTATATCACCATTGACAAAATGGCCCGATGTCGAAGGTACATCGGTTTCAATGTCAGTACTGTGTCCAATGACACGTACTCTTCATCACTGCTAGAACCACTCCACATAGACATTTCCTCCTCCTCCTACTATTCTCCAATCTCCTCATTTTCCCGTTCAGCCGGACTCTAAATTAACATCCTCATTTGCCTATTTCATAATCTCGGGTTGATACTCTCATGTGCAGCGCTGCTTGTTTCACTTGTGACAAACGGTTCAGAAACAGTAGCAACTTGAACATCGGTAATTTGTTCCGCTGTTAAATACAATTATAAGAACAGAATAGTCTCATCGTTGTGCATAATGATGTACTGCCTAGCACCATTGTATTTTGTCCATACCATATTAAAATGCAGTCGCACCACGTTTCTATCCACCCAACAAACTGTGCATATCCAATCAACAAGTTGATCGATAGACAATTAAGTATCGATGCATATTGTTACGTCCGCACAACAGTAATTCAAACCAATTACGTGATCCACAAGTAAAAATGCACTATTCCAGTATATATTTAACGGAAATGGAGCGGTGTATGCCAATTTTAACTACTATAACAAAATCTAGAGAAAAAATATTTTCCAACATTACTGAAAGAATACAGACTCTCTTATAAAACTATAATTTTTTTAACTGTAGTGACTGTTCTGAATTTGTCTACGGTTTTTATTGACAAAAAATTCACATAATCAATTTGAGAACTGAATTTATGCACATTTTGTCAGCACCTGTACACGTATGAAGTGAAGTTTGCATGAAATGTATTCTAACTTTTGTAATTCTGACACGTATCCCTTTTTTTTAAATTTAAACACGCGATGAGTAAATTCGAATACCTTTTATACGAAGTTTTGGTTCATATAAAAGATATTCGAACTCTTAATATTAAGAGTTCTAACAATTAAGAGTTCTGACAATGATTACGTGAATTTAATAGGTTTATCCACTTTTCCTATTGCAACCTATTGTATATCCACATTTTAATTTTGGTTACTCTTTTAGGAAATGGTCCACCTACAAACAAATGTAAACAACGCATATAACTGATAAGATTACAATAGGTTGCCGGTAACATTCGGACCAAAAATCCGGCAGCTTTATTTGTTCCAAAAAAAACCGGCAAAGCATAAACATAGAAACTCGACGGTTTCTGAAAGTTTCTGGACGGTTTCATTACAACATCACAAACATAATCAAAACAAAATAAGATTTCAAAAAATTAAACAGATTCACAACAAAAGCAAAACGCCAACCGCCGGCAATAGAACAGAATCAAGATTAAAGCAGAAGCACCTTCTTCTTCAGATTTGATTGCGATGCTGGATAAAATCGATTGAAACGCCGCCGATCTGCCTAACCGTCGGTGCATCAAATAAACAAACACTGAGCATTGCTCATAATGAAAGCACGATCTCACTTGGAAGAAATCTCGCGTCTCTGTAACAAAGCCATTGGAGCAACGGTGATGATGATTCCATCATGATACAAATGAGTTTCAGAGATGATTCTTCTCCGGAGCAAATCGGAAAAGTGAATCTACGGAAAATCAAAACTATTCCTTCACGATTCAGACAAGTTTCAGAAATGTAAATTGAAACATGAAGAAACGAAATCAGTCGCAGAATCGTGGATGTGGCGGAGAAAACTTGCCGGTATCATCCCATCCATCGTCACTGTCGCGGAGATTGAAGTAGAAGCCCACTGGGAAAAGAGAAGTTCCAGCGGCTTTGTTTCACGAAAAAGGTAAAATAATTACTACTACTAAAAATGAAAATAGCCTGATACAGCATAGAATAATAAAAATATACCCGAATATACGAATTATATATATGTATATACAAAACGGATATTATTTTAATTATATATTAATTTGAATCCCTAATTATTTTTCAAAATGAAAAGAGTGGCACTCTTCTGGGCCAGAACTAGTACCATTTAAAATAATAAAAAAACACTTTACACTAGAAAAATATAAACGAAAATCTAAAATCGAGTAAATATATCTTTTCTAAAAGTTGGGATATTATTGCAAGAAAAACACAACAAACATGAATTAATAATTTCGTTTGAAAACACACAATGAGGTAATGTATGTATGATATAAATTTTAAGTTACAAAACACATTGCTAAATTTTAATATATGTAGTTGACATGATATTGGAGCACCCTTCAAAATCACCAGCCAACTGCTATTTCTGCACAACCAGTTTATTAAAATAAAAAATGTCTCATTAATATCATCATATATAAATATAATTCCAAACATTTATTTGGTAGACATGCAAACGAATTCTACCATTCTACCACATCATTCTCAAACTATTAACATTTTTTTATTTTGTTAACTATTTCAGCATTTTAGTGCCAGCCCACACACATCTATGAACACCAATAAAACATTGTATTTAGACAAAAATAATTAAAAAGAAATATATTAGCAGGTCAACTTGTACTACTGTATCAATTTTCGATAATTAAGATAATCAACAAACTTGGGAATCTCAAAGGACTTCTTACCTCATATATTCAGGTTGCTTTCCTTTGCAGAATCCATATGTACAAAGAGGTTGGCATCTAACATCGAGACTAAATATTTTAAGATTCATCTTAAATTAAACAGCTTGCGACGAAAAATCTGCTGCTGTCAAAAGTGTTCCCCGAAACCCTTCTTCCACATGCGAGGCATTCATTTTCTCTTCAGCAAGCTCATCTGTTTAACATTGAGATCAAGGTATCAGAATCAATTACGGCTACTTGAATGCAGAGAACATTTCAACATCTTTTTTTTCTTATTGATAAAATTTATTTATCCATACTTCTACCCATGTCAATCAAGTAGAAATACCATTCATATATAGAAAAATCTAAAAGAAGGAACACCCAAGTAGAATTCTACCATTCAGAAGAAATTCATAGTCCACGTGAATGTCTTATTTGCAAGCAATTGCACCAAAGGGAGGGAGAAGGATTGCACTGTTGATAAATCATGTCTACCAAATTCTAGTACAATGAACAGTGAATCAGACTTCCTATATTCTAAGATTTCACTCTCTGGCATAGGACAACATAATCTCCGCAGTGGGCAAATCACAAAAAAAAAAAAAAAAAAGAAATTTAGAGAATTTTACAGTTCAGATTTTTTAGGATTAGGAAATTAAATGGGAGCACATCAGAGTTAAATAAGATAAGAGAAGAAATCCAAGATGTAATTTAGCAGCGAAGGAGAAGATAGAAAAAGAAACGGTAATTAAACACAGACAACTTCCAAATCAAAACTAGATTATCAACTGCCAAAACCTAAGAAGTCAAATTAGCAATCATTAATTAAGAATTTATAAACCAACTGTATAGTAGGAATTGAAATTTGCAAACCCTTTTTCAAATAATATTTCAAATATAGTCATATTACTAACCCTTTTTCCTACAGGAAATTTCAAACACAGCATGAGAATTTCTGTCAAATGAATAAAATCTATATATCTGGTTTTCCCCTGACTGCAACACTTCCAGCTAATATGAAGTGGCATGTCATCATATCCATATATGTTCATTCAAGTTGAGTCAAAGAACCAATGTGAATTAATATTTTCACCAGTAAATAAGGGCAGAACTATTTGCAAAATAATAAACAAAAATATATACAAAAATTTTTCTTCATACAAGTCAAATGCAACAAGTCATATTCAATCAAAATCTATGAACAAGCAAAATGCCAACTATGCACATATAAATGAAACCCTTAATCAAAAGAATATTAATCAAAAAAGCATAGACAGGAAGACAGTTAATGTTCCTTTCCCATGAAATTCTATGTGACGTATACTGAAGTACACAATGATCATTAACATTCTAAGAGTTCAAAAAGTAACAGTCAAAGTTGACATCCAATTCAGCCAACAAGGATTAGCGACAAAGCAATGTGTATCTATGTATATATGCTAAAAGTTCATAAGCATTATTGTTAACAGTATTGTGCCTACACGTGGTGAATGATCAACCTTCCAGCAAATGATCAACACCTAAAATGCAAGTACAACTGTACACAGAAGAAGATTGAATATGCAGGCCAAACAAAGGTAATTAAAAGATCTAAACCCAATGGACTGCATGTATACTATCTGCAAATTGAATTAAAAAATCCATTTATTTATCAGTAGCTTAAGCACTCAATCACTACTTACCAGCAATGTCCCTATGCTCATGGATTTCTGAGTCTTGCACCCACAACTTATCCCTAGGGAATATATTCAAGTCTGCAAGAGTAGCACATTCCTCATCAATTATTTTAGAACCTTTGTGAAGTATCTGGTTCTCCTTCACCACCTGCATAAATTCATGATTTTTGCTATCAGAAAACAAATCTACAAGCATCCATAGTGATACCATGAACCAAGTTAAATTATAGTGTATGGGCCAAACATAAGTTGACAACTAAGAATTGGTGCCCTCAACTTTACTTTGACCTACTGAATGATTGAACTTATAAACAAGCATTGATCAAACACTAATCAAATAATTGAAAAATGCACAAATTTGTCATTTCAATTAAACAAAGTAACAAACTTCACAACTTGAAGCATTCAATAAGTAAAAATTTTCAAGCTTGAATGGTTCTAAAGTGAGCCTACAGACTTTTCATATAAATGTGTATCTTTCCTTGCATGAATTGGTGATCTGAACAGACGCATCATTTACAAAGAGATTTGAAAATGACTGCAACTTATCAAGGAGAATATCATGCAAGTAATGCATATTTAATTTAGACATACACACCATTTATACATAGTAAATATAAGCATGATAATGACATCTATAGCTATAATTATAAAAAACCAGCCATTCCTGGATGGTCAATAAGGGAATCAGTAACCTGCCACTAAATCAGGTTAGATGTTTAGCCTAAACAGATAAGCTATTGACCCGTTGAAACCAAAATTGACTCAAAAAGGTTTTTCATGAACTAAGCCCCATTGACCTGATAATTGAACCAGTGCACACTTAAAAAAAAAAATGATGCTATCAAATATGTCAGATTGGAGAGAGGCACACATTTATCCAATGTACTTGTTGCTAATCTATCTTATCTAGCAAGCCACTTCTGTAATATAAATCAAGAAAATTAAATTCTTAATATTTGATTACTAATTAATACAATACTCACTGAAATATTTATTGAAATAGTTCTTACTACCTAATGAACAGTAAAAAATTAAAAGAAGACTTCAATTGTATTTACAAATGAGGCTTTAGATATATAATGTTTTTGAAGCCCACACATTGAAAACAAAATTAAAATGTACCTTACACAACACAGGAAATTTGTGGTAAAAAATTGATGAAAAAAACTTATTCAATTTATATTTTATATGCTAGAATTAATATTTGTAATTACTTATTAATGTGTAAAACTATTATCGTTCATTATATAATTAATTAAATGTTATCCCACTATTGAATTAGTGAACCATCCAACCAGCTCTTAGCTGGGTGAACTTCCAGGAAGGCTGTAATCACTATGAAAGTGAGATAAACACCAAGTACAAAATACTGAAAAGTTGGAAATGCAAGGAGGAAAACTGGAAAGCTCCATTCTGGTGACAGCGCAAGCTTCCATTCCTTCTTTACTGTAGGAGGGTGGAAATCAAAGTCCCATACATATATATATAACTCTCTTTTGTTGCACCAGTGTCAGAGTTGAGCCTCACCTAATGATTTGGTAGTCACTACAGAGAAATTGCTTTATATGCCTATCATAAATTGGGATGATGCTCCATGAAAAGCTATTAGCAATAATTCAAGGAAGCATCAATCCCATTGGTTTAAAATATCCCACCACCTTCATACTTCATACTTGATATCTAATAGTATTTGGCTTGTGAACAAAGGCAAGAGGTACCCTGCACTACTCAGGGTTCATTCATAGGTTCAAGTACTCAGTAGGTCAATGTGTGAGTTTGAGGGGCCATATGTTTTCCAAAATCACAAAAAACTGGTTATCTTGTTACAATAAATAAATAAAGCCCTTCATGCCTCGTGAATGAAACAATGAAATTCAACTAGATCAATTCTCATGTCAACATGCATTGAGTTCTGATAATCAAAAATATGTGTGAGCATTCACTCAAATGCCTTACCCCAAGTGATTCCCAAATCATCATTTTTAATTGGTATATTGATGTAGAACCAGAAACTTTTAAATTTACTGAATTCCCATAACTGGTTTTTCGAGAACGCTTGGAAGCCCGCCGGTCAGGCTCAGAAGTGGTTTCAGATGCTTCCAGAACAGATCTTGGAGCTTCCTTACCACGTACAAGAGATACAAATATATCCTCATTCGAGTAATTGAGCTTCTGCATTAGCTTGCAACTTTCCCTTTCTCCTATGCAGTCCTCACAAATCTGGCAATATGTTAAAAGGCCTTATTAGATAGAAAATTAGTAAATTTAACTCAGCCAAAAACTTTAACTGATGCTCCCTCCATCCTAGAATAAGTGTCACATTTGCGCTTTCTCTACTATTAAGAAAAGCATTTAATATGTTGGAACTATAAAATTTAGTAGATAAAAAGACTAATATACCCTTTATTTAAAATGTTAGCATTTATTAAGCACATGAAGTACTTCTATAATGTGGGGGGTAGAAAAAAAAAATCACTACCTAGTTTTGTTAAGTTCCAAAAATGGGACACTTATTTTAGGACAAAAAAGAAAAGAGCAAACGGGACACCTATTTTGGGACAGAGGGAGTAGAAAGGAAAATAAAAACGTGAACAGGTTTAATTTTCAATACCTCAGGAAAAGTCCTCATTATAGGCTGTCTGGTTTCAGTTTCATTATTTACTTCGTCTTGATTATTCAGATGCTCATTCATAGGATTCTCTAGAGAAGAGCCAGCTAAATTGTTTTCCGCAGCATCACCAGGCTCAATTATTGCAAAAATACCCTTGTCCTTACCGCCATTCCACTCTTCACAGAAATTATTCCAGTCATTCTCAGTAATGATTGTTAAGCCATCTGTCTAGAATCCAAAGGATGGGGGAGAGGCAAAATATGATATTAGATTGCTCAGAAGCACTAACTATTCCATTTTCCCCAGCTGGGATAATCACAACAGTATTGACTAGAGCAAAAATGGCAACATTTGTTTTCAAACTTGCCAAGAACAAATATATATTCATCATACTTACAGTAGGAGTTTTCTGAAAAAGTACTCCACGCTTGAAAACCAGGTCAGGAGGCCTTTCTAGGAGCCGTAAATGCTGAAAAAGAGAGAGAGAGAGAGAGAGAGAGAGAGAGAGAGAGAGAGAGAGAAGGGAGTTAACAGATAATGTGAATAGAAATAGTACAATACATAATTTTAAGATTATAATATGACTAGAAATAAGCATCTGATAAGTTCCATTCACCACACTGCAGTTCCATATCTGACAAAAAAATTAACTTTGCACCAAATCCTATACAATCACATTTTAGAAGATAGCAAAACAATGTAAACAGCAATAACAAAGTCAAAGAGAAGGCCTAGATTAAACTTCAACTGAAAGGGCAGTTGATGGAGGAGAAAAGAAGGAAACATCATCCTCATATAAACTCTTACTTCATATGTTGAAAAAACCTAGTAAAAGTAACTATTATGATTGAACAGAATGTTAGGCAAAGCAGCATATTACCTTTTCACATTTTAGAGAATCAATAACAAAATCTAGAGTTTCAGGTTCAACTGATGAAGAGATATTCTTGCCATTTGCATTTACATAGTTCCTCCATTTTGTGAGCCATGAAGAGGGCACCAAGTAATACTTGCAATAGAAAGAAAGGGGAAAATTTTTTCCTGAAATTAGTTTCTCGTGATTCTGGCGTTGTTTCAGCTTCACTGCTCTGCGGTATGCACAGAAAAACAAAATGTGTGGACATCAAATACAAACAGATGTGAAATAAAATAGTTAATCACCATATGTACAATGGTATACAAGTGAATCACCTTAAAGAACCCTCCAAACAAGCAACTTCAGAAAGTTCATTACAGCACTGGAGACACTGCTGAGAATCTGAAGGAAAAGTTGTACAACCCAAAGGATCATCAGGTTTCACTGTAATTGCATCCTCATAAAAGAAGAGCCAAAGCTTCTCTGGAACAAGAACCCTCTTGGCACCAGGCGCTTGCTCAGGACTAAGTTGCCCATGAGAGCACCTAATTGGAACTGTTGGACCTGCATCAGCTTCACTTGGAGCATCTAGGTTTTTCCTTCTTACCCATTGCTGCAACCTAGATGATAAAGAAACTGAATCACTAGACACCCCCCTCAGAATCACAGCATGCAAAATCCCAAGGTTCAATTCAAATATCAGGATGCCATAAATGCGTTCTATTCCAGTGGTATAAAAGACTACATACTTATGTTGTCAGATAATTCCTGAAAACCTAAGCAATTCATCAAGCATGCCACATCTAATTGTAGATGCAAACAATGACATATTGACTAGAAGGCAGAACAAAGCACAATATGCATACCATGTCTTAGATACATAATATGTTCCATCAAGACACTTCCCTGAAAGTACATCCGTTGCTAGATCCCTCATTAGCAACCTTCGATCCCGGTAGCTATCAGCGCACACAACAGATTTTGCTCCATCAACCAGGCAAAGCATGCAGTAGTCATCATTACTCAGCACAGGCCCTCCTCCATACTAATTTTACAAAAATAAAAAAAAAATTAAAAAAAAAAATCAGCACAATTGCATAACTAAGCCAGAAACGAGGGTGAAATCAGAAACATACCCTCATAACAAACATTAAACCAAGAAATATATTTTGCAGTGTTAGAGATGAAAAAGAAAACACCACAAACAAAGGTTTGCAACATGAATACTGTTCTCAAATGCAATTCAGGCACTCATCTAGGTAATCATGAGACAAACAATGAAACAAATTCAAATATCCCAAGACTATCAAGGCACAGCAATTTTGTGATAAAGCCTGCCAAAATGTAGGAGGCATTGATGTAAAAGCCAAATGGAAATAACCCCAAAGTGAGGCATTGATAAAAAAGCCAAATGAAACTATCTCCATTGGCTTCGATGTAAGAGCCAAATGGAACTAACTCCACAGACTTACTATGGAAGTCCCAAAGTTGAGCAACATCAGCTTTATTCAGAACAATGAAAGGAATTCATGCTTTTTTAAAAGAGCTCTTTTTTTCTCCAGAATATATCAGTGCATTCTTCTGAATTTGCCTCAGGCATTCAACACCAAAGCAGAAAAGATATACTTCTTTAATTTTAATAACATAAGCATTTAATACTCTCTTTGTTTAACCAATGGTTTAAAAATAGAGAGCACGTAGACTCCTGTGAAAGTATAAGTCTTATACGTACACAATGAAACAACTCAAAAAAGGAAAATCAATTTCATTGGCAAGTGCCCCTTTGTCATCTCTCACCATACAGGAGTCTAGCACATTAAAGGCACCTTTTCATATTCCAACAACATGCTAGCTAAAGCATTGATGGATATGAAATAGTTTCTCCGAGTGTTGTGAGAAAAACTAGACATTTAAATACCTTAGACACCAGTTTAGTCCAAGCTTCAGCAGAAACCCGCTTCAGGGAGCCAACTTTAGCTGCTGGAACTTTTCCATGCGAACATTGGATAGAGGTGTTATCTATTGGACTGCTGGAATGAAAGCAAGAATTATAAAAAGCCCAAACAGTTGCCAAAGTGCAACTTCAAGATCAGACATAATGAAAAATCATAAACTACAAAAAAAATTACGAATTCTAAAGATAACATAGTTGATCATGATGCTAAACCGTAATGCAGAGAATTGTAGCTGTGTTTTTTTCCTAGACTAGAGGTACATGAAGCATAGAGAAACTGTTAAAAAGAAAAGGAGGCTTGATAACAGCCACACTTACAGTGGAGTAATGTTGTCAGCCCATTGACGCAGCCAGTCAATAGAAACCCAATAAAATGGTTCTTCCATTGATTGAACAGGAGCTTCAGCAAGAACTGATCGTACTTCTTTTCTCCTTTCTGTGATATTATCCACCTCTTTTTCTTTCTTCATTTTGTACTGTTCGCAAGCTTCAATATATGATGCATTCAAATTCTCTATTTCTTCAAAAAGGTAAGATGGAAGGGAATTTTCATGTGAAGAACTCCCATAACCTTCTACTTCAATTTTGCTGGAATCAGCACCCACTGGTCTTTTCTCATCTACCGTCTTGGTACGTCTTAGAGTATACATCAGCATATATGCATCATTAGATGAAAATGTTTCAGCAAGATTACCAATACTGGACTTCAAAGATTCTGGAGAAACATCTTTATGATTTCCATTTGCAACCACATGCATTTCCTGTACACAAGCTGGGGGCTCACTATTAACAACTTTAGATGTAGAACTTGAAGAGCCTTCTCCAAATGGATGAAGACCTAAGTTTGAGACATGCTCATCATCAAATTCCCACCACTGCCCAGTATTTTCATCCTTAATATGAGCAGTGTAATGACCACTGTTTACAGCAGTTCCCTTGTGAATCAACACAGCTGACAAGTCATATATCCAATCCACCGTAGAAGATTCAGACAACCTATGTCTCATGTCCAATACTCCGGGGAAACAAAATGCAGACGTGATCTTCTTCCTTGTTGTGGTCTACTAACAAACCAATATGAGGAAAAAGCTTAATACCTTGTCATAGATGCCAAGAAACTAGTTTTCAATTGTACAAGAAAGCCACATACGAGATATTCAGCTATCATTCTCATGAAAAAAACATGTAAATGTCTATTCTTGATATTCAAAATTAAAGCAAGAACTGTAAGTTGCCAACAGCCTAAATTTCATTAAGAAAAGCTACTAGTAATATTTAAGATGAGGGACAAGAATACGAAAAATAATACGATTTGAACAATAACAGCAATAAACATATAAGTTTTAAAAATGCATCATAAACTACCTTTGGAAGGAACACACAACGCTTCAGCTGAAAATTAAGGACATCAGGCAGAGTTCTTAGTTTGATGCTCCGAATAGCATCAACTCTCATTTCACAAAACTCACAGAAATATTGATTCTCGCCACAAAGTTCTTCAACACTAAGATAATCATCTAAACTCTCATCTAAACTTTTCAATCCTTTTACATTCAACTCCAACTCATAAAAGTCTTCCATCTTTGAAGAAGCTTCAGAATTTTTTCCACATTTTGAGCACCTGTGTACAGAATTAACACATGACAAAAAATTGTCAAGCTAGCTTCAAAAGGAAATATTTTATATTTGGCTATTCTAAAGAAAGAGGAGCTTTGAGTCTTCCATCTTTCAAAGTAAAGATGCCTGTTTTCTAATTTTATAAATCCAACTCCATTTTCTTACTCCCTAAGTTATTGGGTTCGTCAAATATATTTTGAAGATTAACTAAGCTCAAAATAGATGGCTTGTTGTAATCATCTATCTGCCTTCCAACAGTGCAAGAGGCAGTGAGATATAGCTAGATCATTAAGGCATACCTAAATGGCCCAATGAAACAGATAGTTCATTCACGAAACACACAACAGCAAATGCAAAACAACAAAAATTTTATTTGGAATAGAAAGGAAAAAATACAAAACTTACTTAGTAACATGTGACACACTTCCGCAGAACAGATCTTGAACGATTGTTCTTGCTTTGGAAACTTTAGAATGACTCAGACAACGTTCAAGCAAGGAAAGAAGTAATGTCAAGAACTCATGGCTATCCTGTTGAACTCCATTATCTAACTCCAGTGTCCTTATAAATGGAGCAGAATCAATGAAAGCCATTTTACTGGCATGCAACTGTGCAAATAGCCTTGCTAGCTGATCCAAAACAGGCTGTTGTTTCAGTACTTCTTTTTCAATATAGAAAACCCCTTCTCGGAAAGAAGTGTTCATGTAAAGACATTGAAGTATGCTATTTGCATAGCATGTCGCTCCCAGGTTAGTAAGGCCAGCAGGTGAACCAGCAGAAGCACGAAGATCTTTCCATGGATCTGGGCCAAGGGCTTGAACAATATCAGACAATTTCTGCCACAACCCAGATTTGCGACTGCCGTTGGGTGTTGGAATCAGACCACAAAAGCAGTTGGGATTATCTTTAGTATTCACACGACAGCCTTGACAAACTGGTTTCCCAAGCATGTATAGTTGACTAATATCATCACTGGTAATTTCACCTGTTGCATGAATTTTCCTACGGCAAGAGCCACAAAAATTTCAGAACAACACACAACAGAGCATGCTTATGAAGTGGAAAAAATTAAAATATACAGGAAAGACAAATACCTCAATGTTTCAGAAGTGATATTAACATTATCCTCCAAGCGTCTCTTGTTTTTACTACGTGTAGTTGGTCGGCTCATTGTATCACCGACCAATGCTACAAAAACAGCAGTAATATTCAGTAAAAGGTTCCTCAAATTGCCAATGAGGGAATAAATAAAAGTTCTGAGGAACAAGAAGCATCGAGGCTATACTCCTGTTCTTGATGAACTTCTAGATCCTGATAATGAAGAACATGGTTCATTTATTTTTCTTTTCCATCTTTTTTGGTTAATTATCTGTCTAGATTATTTATTTATTGTTCTTATGCTTCTGATCCATGAAAAGGGGATTAACCATTTTCTACTGAAAGGCAAAAGAGGGTTTTTCATCTCAAATAAAATGCAGCCAAGATGTCAACAATTTCCACATCTGAACCAACTACTTATCTGGTAAAGTTCAAAAAGTAGTGGAGGATGGACATTTTTCTCCTTCTCCAATTAGAAATGGGGACGAAGAGATAGAATGAAAACCAATTCAATTCAAAAACCGGAAACAGTAAAAACGAGGTAAATGCAAAAAGAATACAACATAAGAGGACTCTAGCGTTCACATTGAATCCTTCTATAAGAAAGGAACTCTGATTTCACATAACAACATATCCTTCTATTAGCCAAAAATAACAACTCGTATATATACATAAACAAGAAGTACAACAATTGAACTTCTAGTAACTCAAACAAAATCAACTAATGTGAGAGATTCAAAGAAAATCAAACTAAAATTACAGGGAATCAGATTGTAAAAAAATTAGCGCAAGAGCAGGCAGCAGCAAATTGGAAGACAAAACAAGAAAGCTAAACCTCAATACAAGCAAGAAGCTTAACCTATCTCTTTTATGCACCTGTAAGGCTTCAATTATGCGGTAGAGCAAAGTTACAAGTGGTAAAGAGAATCGTGAGAGAAGACAAACACCCAAAAGGAAATAGGAAGCCAAGAGGATAAGACGCACCTGAAGACCCTCGTCGGAAGAGAAGATCGCGGTGTTCGGAGACGTTGGCCGACCGGAAGTTAAAAATGCGTGAGAAGAGGAGACAGAGAACCGCGAGAGGGAAAGTAACTGAAATAAAAAAAGAAAAATAGGGCAATACAAATCTGAAATCATGTTGTTTCTATTTTCGTCAAATATAAATAAATAATACTTACTAATAGTATTAATAAAACTAAAATATAATTCAATGTTAAATTTATAAATATAATTCAATGTTATTATATATAT